>BROE01000002.1:2136087-2176557 GCA_036571765.1 Plecoglossus altivelis
GGTCTGGAGGTGAGCAACAGCTGGGTGAACAGAGAGCACATAACATGATTGTTTCAGTGTTGAAGACATCCACTCCCTGGTGTTGAACAACCTGATCCAGAGCACTCTGGTGATGTCCAACACACAGATGAAGACCTGCAGATCCTTCCAGGTATGCACACACGTGCTCGCACACACACGTGCTCGCACACACACATGCTCGCACACACTCACACACACACACACACATGCTCGCACACACACACACACACACTCACACATGCTCGCACACACACACACACACACTCACACACACATGCGTGCTTGCGCACACACACACACTCACACGCATGCGTAATCGCACACACACACACACACACATATACACATGCATGCTTGCACACTCACACACACATATACACATGCGTGCTTGCACACTCACACACACATATACACATGCGTGCTCGCACACACACACACGCGTGCTTGCACACACTCACACATACACTTATGTGCCCACACACCTCCCTCCCCCGTCCCCCCAGGCGTTCCACCTGTACAGCAGGTATGCCCAGGAGCTCCTGTGTCAGGTGTTCCTCAACTGCAGGAGGAATGGGCTGGTCAACCGTCGCCGTGTCAACCAGCAAGGGGGGCCCAAAAAGAGCCGTGCCCTCCCCATCCTGCCCATGTCCTACCAGCTGTCCCAGACCTACTACAGGTGAGCTAGCCTCCTACCAGCTGTCCCAGACCTACTACAGGTGAGCTAGCCTCCTACCAGCTGTCCCAGACCTACTACAGGTGAGCTAGCCTCCTACCAGCTGTCCCAGACCTACTACAGGTTAGCTAAATATTCCGGGCTTCTAAGGTGTTCCACCGTTCTAAGGTGTTCTAAGGTGTTCCAGGGTTCTAAGGTGTTCTACAGTTCTAAGGTGTTCTAAGGTGTTCCAGGGTTCTAAGGTGTTCCAGGGTTCTAAGGTGTTCCAGGGTTCTAAGGTGTTCCTGGGTTTATCTCTGCAGGTGCTTTGCTTGGCGTTTCCCTGCAGCGCTGTGCAGCGATGCCTTCCACTTCCTGGAAACACTCAGAGACAACAAGACAACCGACCACCGACCAATGACATCGTTCCACAACAAGACTGGGGACAGGGGGGGTGGAGAGAGACTGGAGGAAGAGGGGATGGAGGTAGAGAGGACGGAGGAAGAGAAGATGGAGGTAGAGAGGATGGAGGTAGAGGGGAGGATGGAGGTAGAGGGGAGGATGGAGGTAGAGAGGATGGAGGTAGAGGGGAGGATGGAGGTAGAGAGGATGGAGGAAGAGAAGATGGAGGAAGAGGGGAGGATGGAGGTAGAGAGGATGGACGAAGAGGGGAGGATGGAGGTAGAGAAGATGGAGGTAGAGACAGACAAGGGAGTGACTGAGAGAACCTGTGAGTTGAAGGAAGGAGAAGGAGGAGCAGGAGTAGAAAGAGGAGGAGGAGCAGGAGAGGGGAATGAAAACACAGACCCAGTCGCACAAACACCAGAAGCAGCCAATGATCTAGAGACCTCCAGAGATGAGCCACCTCCCCAGCCCTCCGTCCCCCAGACAGAGCTGCCTGTCCTGGGCCCGGCTCCAGACGCTGGCCCCCTGGAGTCCCTGGATCCTCCAGATGAAGAGGACATGCTACTGTTCCCTGTGGGGGCACCAGGGGGCGCTGTGCTGGCCTGTCTTAGCCTCATGACTCTGGGCATGCTCAGTGTGTCAGTGGGAATTCCCAAACACATCGTTGTGGTTGACTCCAGTCTGGTGGACACAGACTCAGTGAAGAGGAGGTAGGACACACACACACACAGACTCACAAACACACACACACACACACACACAGACTCACAAACACACACACACACAGACTCAGTGAAGAGGAGGTAGGACACACACACACACACACACACACAGACTCAGTGAAGAGGAGGTAGGACACACACACACACACAGACTCACAAACACACACACACAGACTCACAAACACACACACACACACACAGACTCAGTGAAGAGGAGGTAGGACACACACACACACACACAGACTCACAAACACACACACACACACAGACTCAGTGAAGAGGAGGTAGGACACACACACACACACACACAGACTCACAAACACACACACACACTCACAAACACACACACACAGACACACACACACAGACTCACAAACACTCACAAACACACACACACACAGACTCAGAAACACTCACAAACACACACATACACAGACTCACGCAAACACACACAGACATACACATACACGCAGACACACATACACACACACACACATGCAGACACAGACTCACAAACACACACACACACAGAGTCACAAACACACACACACACAGACACAGACTCACAAACACACACAGACTCACAAACACAGACACACACACTCAGATACTGACATTTTCATGACTTTAGTGCTATTAAGTATCACCTGGTCTGCCTCTCTCCTCACCTCAACACCTCTCTCTCACTCAACCACCTCTCTCTCACCTCACACCCTCCTCACCAACACCTCAACATCTCCTCACCTCAACACCTCTCTCCTCACCTCAACACCTCTCTCCTCACCTCAACACCTCCTCACCTCAACACCTCAACATCTCCTCACCTCAACACCTCTCTCCTCACCTCAACACCTCAACATCTCCTCACCTCAACACCTCACTCAACCTCAACATCTCCTTACCTAACACCTTCTCCTACCTCACACTTCTCCTCACTCAACACTCTCAACTCAACACCTCTCTACCTCAACACCTCCTCAACCTGCAAACTCAACTCCCACCTCAACACTCTTCCACAGCTCCTCACCTCTCTCCTCACCTCAACACCTCCTCACCTCAACACCTCAACATCTCCTCACCTCAACACCTCTCTCCTCACCTCAACACCTCTCTCCTCACCTCAACACCTCTCTCCTCTCAAACTCTCTCCTCACTCTCTCCTTTACTCCTTCAATCCTTCTCCTTCACTCAACACTCTCTTCTCTCACCTCAAACTCTACCTCACATTAACACCTCCTCTCACTCCTCCCATCTCTCTCAACCTTCAACGAGCTTCTTCTCCTCTCCTCAACAGCCTCTCTCCTCACTCTCTCTCTCTCACTCTCTCCTCACTAACACTCTCATCTCCTCACCTCTCCTCACCCTCACCTCAACACCTCTCTCCTCTCTCTCTACACATGGAGTGCTGGTGGAGAGGAGGATGGAGAAAGAGGAGGGGTGGGGGCGAGGGCGAGGCTCCAGTCTGAGCATGCTCAGTTGCGTCCCAGCTCGCACACAGGGCTGCTGTTGCTGAGGGGCTGCTGGCCAGCAGGAAGTAGCATCAACCTTCGACACCTGAGCAACAACGACTGTGTGGTGGTGGAGAGCTGCAGCTTGAGACTGCAGCTACGCAGCCAGCCTGCTCACACGCTGTTCACACCAGGTACACCCACACCCAGGTAACACAACACAACACCAGGTACACACACACACAACCCAGGTACATCACACACACACCACCCGGTTACACACACACACAGGTAGGAAACACACCATGTAAAACTCTACACAACAGCCAGGTAACACATCAACACAACACCACCAGGTACAACACACAACCAGGTACATCTGACACAGCACACACCGTACACACACACACACCTGGTACACACACACACAATCAGACTTTTACTCACACACACACACCACGACACACCAGGTACACACACACACCAGTACACACACACACCCGACCACCAGGTACACACACCCACAGACACAACCAGGTAACTACACAACCCAGGTAATGACACACACCAGGTAACTCCACGCCAGGTAACACCACACCCACCCGGTACACCACCAACAGGTACAACAACAACACACACCAAGACACCAGGTTACACACACCACCAGGTACACACACACACACACCTCAGGTAACACACACACCACACACGTAAACACAAGCACCCAGTACACAACCACCAGGTCATCACCATCACAACACACACAACCAGGTACCAACAACACTAGGTAGCACACCATCAAACACACACATACACAGTACATGCACAGACACAGGTACACACGATGTGAGGTAGATGACTTCTCCCTCTCTCTCTCTTCCAGACTTCCCCCTTAGACTTCTCCAACAAGGATGTCTCTGCCCCTCCCTCCTACCATGCTGTCCTCCTCCCTCCTCCTCCTCCTCTCCCCTTCTCCTCCTTCCTGAGCGACACCCAGGACTTGGGCAGCCATTCCAAGAGCTGCTCCAGGCCCTGCAGGAGGCGGGGCCATATGGAATGGAAGGGCGGGACTTCATGTTGGCGTTCGCACACCTGCAAGAACCGAGAGATGGACGCACACGCTCACTACAGCAGTACATGCAGTAGCAGTCAACAGCTACACAGAGTACGATGCAGGTTATCTCCACAGTCAATTTACACATCTAGTCAGCAGTACATGCAGGTACATCCATTACGCACTTTAGCATAGTACATACAGGTACATACACACTAACACACTAAAGCAGTACATGCATGGTACATCTACACCACACACAGACTACATTAGTACATACAGGTACACACACACACACTACGTTAGTACATACAGGTACACACACACACTACGTTAGTACATACAGGTACACACACACACACACACACACTACAGCAGTACATACAGGTACACACACACACACTACGTTAGTACATACAGGTACACACACACACACTTACTACAGCAGTACATACAGGGACACACACACACACAACAGCAGTACATACAGGTACACACACAAACACACTACAGCAGTACATACAGGTACACACACACACTACAGCAGTACATACAGGTACACACACACACACACTACAGCAGTACATACAGGTACACACACACACACACACACACTACAGCAGTACATACAGGTACACACACACACACTACGTTAGTACATACAGGTACACACACCTTCTCCCATTCGCTCCCCTCATCTTATTCTGTGTGCTCATTCCTCCTTCTCTGATTGGTGCAGGCCCTGCAGGAGGCGGGGCAGGTGTTGCAGTTGGGCGGGGCTTCGATACGGCTGGTCCTAGTGGCACATGCTGAACCCTGGCTCCTAACTACCTCACAAAGAACCAGGCAGAACCAGACACAGAACCAGGACCAGACACAGACCCTGGATCAGAACCAGGATCAGACACAGACCCTGACCCTGGACCAGACCCTGGACCAGACACAGACCCTGGACCAGACCCTGGACCAGACCCTGGACCAGACCCTGGACCAGACCCAGGACCAGACACAGACCCTGGACCAGACCCTGGACCAGACCCTGGACCAGACCCTGGACCAGACACAGACCCTGGACCAGACCCTGGACCAGACCCTGGACCAGACCCAGGACCAGACACAGACCCTGACCCTGGACCAGACCCAGGACCAGACACAGACCCTGGACCAGACCCTGGACCAGACCCAGGACCAGACCCTGGACCAGACCCAGGACCAGACACAGACCCAGGACCAGACACAGACCCTGGACCAGATTCAGGACCAGAGACAGCCAACGGGGGAGAGAAGCAGGAAGAGAGGCTCTGAGGACACACAGGACATGGGGCCACCTGGGAAGAAAGTGGCCGAGGAGAGGGGGGAGACAGAGGGGAGGGAGAGGGGGGAGACAGAGGCGAGGGAGGGGGAAGGGAGAGGGGAGGAGGGAGAGGAGAAAGAGGGGAGAGACAGGTTGGAGCGAGAGGGGGGTGAGCGGAGTTGTGGAGAGGAGAGAGAGAGGGAGAATGGGGGGATGGAGGAAGAGGAAGACAGAGGAGGAAAGGAAGGATTGGAAAGGAGAGAGGATGGAGAAAGGGTTAGCAAACCATCATGCTCTTCCATTACCAGTCTGACCAATCAGAGAGCTGCAGCAGCAGAAGATGAAGGGTGAGTGCCACTTGGCCGGCCAATCAGTGTGCTTCAGTGCCGATCAGATAACATTTCCTGTCCCTGATTAAAAGGTTTGCCTCCCCTCCTCCTCCCCCCCTGTAGGGAGGTGATCCAGGAGGTGAGGTACATGTCACGCCCGTGGAGGATGGTAGATGGGGGGCTGAATCGACCCACCCTGAAGGGCATGCTGGAGGCGGTGCTCTACCACATCATGACCCAGCCTGGCCTATCACAGCGCAGCTTACTGGAGCACTACCAACACGTCCTCCAACCTGTGGTGGTGTTGGACCTAGTGCAGGTGACACACACAACATACTAACATGTATATACACACATTAGATTCCACACACTCTAACTCAGGATCTGATCCCTCTCCTCTCTCTCCTCCCCTCTCCTGTCCTCCCCTCTCTTCTCTCTCCTCCCCTCATCCCCTCTCTTCTCTCTCCCATCCCCTCTCCTCCCTCTCCTCTCCTCTCTCTCCTCCCTCTCATCTCCTCTCCCTCCTCCCCTCTCCTCCCCTCATCCCCTCTCTTCTCTCCCCTCCTCTCTCTCTCCTCTCCCTCTCCCTCCTCCCCTCTCCTCTCTCCTCCCCTCTCCTCTTCCTCCTCCTCTCTCCTCCCTCTCATCTCCTCTTTCTCCTCCCTCTCATCTCCTCTCCCTCCTCCCCTCTCCTCTCTCTCCTCTCTCTCTCTCCTCCCCTCTCTTCTCCCTCCTCCCCTCTCCTCTCCTCCTCCAGACTCTGGTGTCTCTGGGCTGTGTGAGGAGGAGGTTTCTAGCCAGCAGGCCCCGCCCCTCGCTGTTCTCTCGGCCGTGCCCTGGTGGGGGTGAGGGGGTGAGGAGGGGGGAAGGCTGGGGGGAGGAGGAGGGACAGTTCTACGAGGCGTCTGTGGATGCGTGTCTACGCCTGGGACAGGTGTTCCCCACTGAGAGCAACTGGAACCAGTGTACTACTTTATCTCACCTGAGCCGCAGGTAGACGCGCTATTGGCTGAGACAACACAGGAGGCTTTCCTATTGGCTAAGACAAACACAGGAGGCTTTCCTATTGGCTGAAACAAACACAGGAGGCTTTCCTATTGGCTGAGACAAACACAGAAAGACTTCCTATTGGCTGAGACCAACACAGGAGGATTTCCTATTGGCTGAGACCAACACAGGAGGACTTCCTATTGGCTGAGACCAACACAGGAGGACTTCCTATGGGCTGAGATCTGGGGCATCTTCTGATTTGTGGCAGAATTTAGTTTACAGGTAAATAATACATCTTGTTATGGTTCAAATGTTTTTTTAAATAAGAATGTTCAGTAAGATGATGTCATTTTGTCATTGTTTACTGTGGTTACAAACATTAAAGTTTGAAGAACTGGCAGGTTAAGCCTTCATAGACCACTAATTGTGTTGAATTCTGACAGCTCAACAGCATATTTTACAGTTAGAACTGTCCGTTTTAGCTGTTCAAGCGAATGTCTTTTCTCTCCATAACGTTAGCGATTCCTTACAACATGCTGCCGTTAGCCAATTACGTTTATATAGAAAGTATTACACATTGCACTGCAATTAAAATAAATCTTTATTTATTCAAAGTAATTTAAGGACAGCACGTAGACCCCTTGTCAAACAGCATAACTATCCCAGGGTTGGTAGAAATCATCCATCTAGATTCACTAAACACTTCATATCATAGCAACCCTCTCATCCATCTAAAGGGATGATCTCAAAACACCAGGTGAAAAACAAACAGCATCTCCTCTGTGCAACTATTGCTGCTCCAGTGTTCAGGTGTGTTCCAGAGTGTCTAGGTGTGTTCAGGTGTGTTCAGGTGTGTTCCAGAGTGTTCAGGTGTGTTCCAGAGTGTTCAGGTGTGTTTCAGGTGTGTTCAGGTGTGTTCCAGAACGTTGGGAGTTCAGGAAGTTCTGTCTGGATCACTGAAGCTTCTTCTGAGAATCAACAACTTTCCTCAACAGCAGCTCTCAATCTGGAACACACACACACACACACAGACACACACGCACGCACGCACGTGTTAAAGACTAATGACATACGCAGATCAAATCTGCCCCCACACACACACACCACTCACTGTGTGTGCTGCCGTGGAAGAGGGGGAGGGCGGGGCTGGAATGCGGTGGTGGGGGAGGGGGGGGTGGGCTCAGTACGCCGCCCCCCCACTGCTGTGGTGAGAGGTCAGAGGTCACACAGGCAGCTAGTAGTGCTTGGGTGACACAGTCATTGAAGATCTTATCCTTCGCCAGAGCCTGCTCCTCCATCCTCAGGAGGGAGGGAGACACACTGGAGAACCCTCCCCCACCTCCCCCCTTCGCCTCCCCCCAGACCGCTGAGGGCTGGCAGGGGTGGTGGGGGGTCCGGGGGTCCGGGCCGGAGGTTGTGCCCAGAGGAGGTGCTCTGTTTGTGGGGAATGATCCAGGAAGCTGGCCTCCTAGGATGGATGACTGTCTCTTCTCAGTTTTCATCTTCCTTCTCACACTGGTGGGGGGAGGGAGCCAACATAAGTAGTGGTGTGTACTGCGCGCACACGCACACACTTACACGACCCCCCCCCCCCCCAATCACACAACACACACACACACACGCCCTTACCCCCCCCCACACAACACACACACACACACACACCAACAGCCTAACCCCCCCCCCCCCCACGACACCACACACACACCACACACCCTTACCCCCCCGCACACCACAACACACACACACACACATCTTGGTGGTCACAACTACACCCTGACCGCTACCCCACCTACCCTTACACACCCGAACCTACCCTCCACCGCCTTACCCACACACACCCCACCCCCCCCCACACACATCACAGAAGCCTTCTACCCACACCCACATCCAGGTTCTCTCCCGGAGGAGTTCTCCTGCCTCCTTCATTCAGACTGCTGGAAACAAGCAGAACTCCACATAACCACAGCTACATGCACCATGTACAACCACACTGCAGTTAAGAAATACGCATGGAGAGTGGTGTGTGAGTGTGTGTGTGGCGCGTGTGTGTGCGTAGACTGCAGTTGTGTGTGTGTGGTGAGTGTGTTGTGCTGAGTATTGTGTGTGTGTGTGTGTGTGGTGAGTGTGCGTGTGCGTTCCAGAGGGTGGGTGTGTGTTATCCTTCGCCAGAGCCTGCTCCTCCTCATCGGGGGAGTGAGACCCTGGAGAACCCCTGCCCACCTCCCCCCTTCGCCTCCCCCCAGACCGCTGAGGGCTGGCAGGGGTGGTGGGGGCGGTCGGGGGCCGGGACGGGGTTGTGCCCAGAGGAGGGGCTCTTTTGTGGGGAATGATCAGGAAGCTGGCCTGCCTAGGATGGTGCTGTCTCTTCTCAGTCTTATTTTGCTTCTCACCTGGTGGGGAGGCAGCCAACATAAGATAGTGGTGTGTACCTGCCGCGCCCACACACCACACCCTTACCACCCACACCTACCCACCACCACGCCACACCTACCCACAGCCCACACCCTTTACACCACCCCTACCCCCCCACACACACTCCACACCCACCCCCCAACACACACCCATTCCCCCCTCCACACACACACAACCTACACACACACCCCTACCCCACACCCACATCAAGGTTCTCTCCCGGAGGGTTCTCCTGCTCTCCTTCATCAGAACTCTGGAAACAGCAGAACCACATCAGACACATGTACAACACTGCAGTAGAAAGTACGCATGAGTATGTGTGTGTGTGTGTGTGTGGTGAGTGTGTGTGGTGAGTGTGTGTGTGTGCACGTTTACTGGAGCTGCATCCAGCCTTGGGGCCAGAGAGGAACGACCTCCTCCTTCAGGAAGGTCCTCAGGTTCTCCTCCTCCTGCTGCTCCTCCTCCTCCTGCTGGTCTCTCCTTCTCTCACACCTGTCCATCCTCATCCTCACCACACTGCACAGACGCTCCCTAACACACACAGTCAGCCAACATGCCTCCTAATACTTGTCAGATTAGAAGCATATAGAAATAAGTGTGTGTGTGTGAGCGCATGCGTGTGTGGGCGAGTGCATGAGTGTGTGTGCGTTTGTGGGCGACTGCATGTGTGAGTGCATGCGAGTGTGTGCGTGGGCGAGTGCATGTGTGTGTGTGTGTGCGCAACCTGATCTCTTCATTCCACTTGAAGGTCTTTTCAGGTCCTGCCCCTTGTTTCCTGTTCCCTTCTGCTGTTCCTCCCACCTCCCCCTCTGCTGTTCCACTCACCTCCCCCTCTGCCACCCTGGGAGGAAGAGAGAGAGAGAGATGAAGATCCTCTCCTTCCGGGGATCTGGTACGATGTGGCCAAGCTGACATACGAGAGGACCCTGGCGTGAGCCTGGACTAGGCAGTCGTCGTGGTAACGAGAGATCTGTTCTGGCATGGCTCGTCCAATGGCTTCGCTCAGACGCTGGATGGGTTCCACCTGGATGCACACGCACAGGTACATCACCTGCTGTCCCCCCTCTCTCTCCCCCTCCCTCCCCTCCTCCCTCCCCCTGGTACGTACCCAAGTCCTCAGCAACTTGTTGGCTCGTTTGAGCAAAGTGTCACGGCTGCAGGGCAGGAGAGAGGCCAGGTGTGTGTACACTCTGGAGCGCACCTGCACGCCCAGCTCCCTCACCTGCAGCTCCACGCTGCACGCGCACACACACACACGCACGGGGTAGGAGAAACAGTACAATTATACTACCAACAATATCACAAAACAGTCACAGTGTAACACGTGTACCATGTCAGCAGAGTGTGTGTAGGGTCGTGTACTATGTCAGCAGAGTGTGTGTTTAGGGTTGTGTACCATGCCAGCAGAGTGTGTGTAGGGTCGTGTACTATGTCAGCAGAGTGTGTGTAGGGTCGTGTACTATGTCAGCAGAGTGTGTGTAGGGTTGTGTACTATGCCAGCAGAGTGTGTGTAGGGTTGTGTACTATGCCAGAGTGTGTAGCTTACTCCAGGAGGATGGAGTTGACTTCTGGACTAAAGAACTTCAGTTTGGACTCTCCTGCTGTCGCCCTGGCAACCTGAGTAACCATCCAAACATCAAAGACATCCATCACTCAGCAGATGTTTGATGACACAAACCTTGGTAGAATCACCGCTTGTTCTTCCTGTGAGAAACAGACTGGCGGTCTAGTGTAACCGTGGTTACCGTGTAGGGATGTCCAGTCTTACCAGGGTCAGAGCGGTAATCCTTCTCTCCAGAGCAGGAGGGAGGCCCTCGGGTAGGGGGGGCAGGGGCTGGGACTGTGGTAGAGGCTGGGACTGTGGTAGAGGCTGGGACTGTGGTAGAGGCTGGGACTGTGGTAGAGGCTGGGACTGTGGTAGAGGCTGGGACTGTAGTAGAGGCTGGGGCTGTAGTAGAGGCTGGTTTGTTTTAAAAGCAGCATGTGGAGGAGAATCATACTCAGGATCAGAACCGGTAAGATCATAGACTTGGGGCTTGTCTGAGGGCTGGGGGTGAGGCTGGGGATAATCTAAGCTCTGGGCTGATGTGTGGTTCAGATCAGACCCACCCTGATCGTGGTTCTGGATGGTCAGATCCAACTCAGGGATCACTTCCTGTTCCGGCACGTTCTCCGCTGTGGCATCTAATAGACGCTCTAGATCCAGGAAGTCCATCGTATTGGCTGCCTGCATCAGAGTGCTGTCATTAGTCGAGCCAATCAGGTTGAGTAAAGGATCGGCCAATCCCAAGCCTCCACCGCCAGCAGCGTCTGCAGGGCCCAGGTGCATTGTGGGTAGGGGTCCGAGAGATGACCCGTCCCCCAGAGATGCGCCTGATCGCTCCTTGCTCTCCTCCTCTCTCTTCAGCCTCTCCCTCTCTTTCTGCTTCTGGAACTTTCTGAGCATGTGTGTGACACTCAGAGGCCCGCAAGCCTTCTTCTTCTTCTTCTTCGGTCCCACAGAAGGAACACTAGAGAGGGAGGAATAGAGAGGAGAGCGTGTGTGTGTGTTGAGTGAGTCCCTGCTCACCCCGAGTGTGTGTGTGTGTGTGTGTGTGTGTGTGTACTCACCCAGTGTAGTCCTCCACTGGAGGGTTCATCTGAGAGTTCTCCTCCCTCCTCTTCTTTTTCTTCTTCTTCTGTGGTGTCCCCTCTCTCTGCTGCAGCTTCCTCTTCTGACAGAGCAGCATCAGGATGAAACACCACTCCCCCTCTCTCTCCTCCCCATCTCCCTCTGCCCTCTCTCCCTCTCTCTCTCGACCTCTCCCTCCCCCTCTCTCCCCCCTCTCGAGAGTGCGACTCACCCTGGGAGAAGCAGTGTTTCTCTTGGGGCTCCTGGCTTGTGTGTCGGTGTCGGACGCCTGGCGGAACTGCAGCGTTCCAGAGTTGATGTAAAACCCTCCCAGCTTGGTGGTGAGGGAGCAGGGAACATACTCGTCATACTGCAGACACACCAGCAGGGGGAGACAGAGCCTCGTCGTAATGCAGATACACCAGCAGGGGGAGACAGTTATCATACAGGCAGGTTGTCAGGGTGACAGGTTGTCAGGGTGACAGGTTGTCAGGGTGACAGGTTGTCAGGGTGACAGGTTGTCAGGGTGACAGGTTGTCAGGGTGACACTCACCGCCTCACAGTTGTCTATGAAAGAGTCGTCGTCATCGTAGCCGTAACCAATATCAACCAGGTCTTGAATCCTGTCTTTCCTATGTTCCCCCTGCAGAGCCACAGATCAAACACACTCTCCTGTGGTCGGATTGGTTCAGTGGCGCATTAACAAAGTTTCATCTACTCACATATTTTTCCCCAAACCTCCTCGCAATGGCTTCCAGTTTTAGTTTTTCCCGGTTGTCGTCCTCTATTTGGGACCCCGGTAAAGCAGTCGTCTTCTCGGGAACACACTGGAACACATAAAGTGCTTTCCGGTTAGCATCCCGTCAGTTAGAGCGGCTCTGACATGGAAAGGAATTTATTTTCAATTCAACCTGTTGATTGGAGAGTTCTGAAAACCAAAACTCTGGGAACCTCCGTTCGTCCGAATCGAACAGTTCGAGAACGTAGCGGACGGTCGGTCTGGGTGGCTGGTTGACGGTACCGTCAATCTCACAGCGCGCGGCGGCCGCAGCGGTTAATGCTACATGTTCGGTCAAAATCGGTTTGGAGGCAGGTGAAGGGAGAGGGACGTTGCCCGATAAGCTCGTTAACTGGATTCTACGTGGTTCGGCCATGGGAACGTTCACATTAGGCTTCCTGCAGTGTCTGTGACTAGCTAACTGATCGGTTGCTTAATTCTTAGAGACAGAAATCCTATCAAGTTGATTTCATACAGGTGTGCAGACACCCGCGTGCGTGATCTTTTGGGACAACAGCACGCGTGCTTTTCCGGTTTTGCGCACTAATGAGTTTCCTCCTGTACAAATAACGCTGGTTGGAGTTTCGCTCTGTCTCTCGTGTATCTTAAATATAAGGGCTGCTCTAAGATGAGGATATCTTATCTACCGATCAAACGTAGGCCGTAAGCCTTCTCTTTGAAAAGAACCGTTTTAGAACCTCCGAGAGGTAAAGGTTCCAGAGCGACAGAATCCTAAAAGGGATCTGAAGACGCTGGAACCCAAGGGTTCCTTATTATACCAAATGGTTCTTTACAGAATCGTGTTGTTTTTTAAGTGCAGGCTGGGGGGTTAATCACTACGTTGTTCACCGTCGGGGCGGCAGTTTAACGTCTTCCCGCGAGCTCCCCAAAAGATCTAATGGGGACAAGCCTCGAGAAGACACTATTTAAACGTTTATAATTAATTACCCGCCGCTCTTAATTAAACGAACTTGGAGTGCCCGCACGCTCATTAATTCAAACCGTTCTTTCAGTTAATTAGACAGTTTTCCAAGACTAGCTGCTCCGTTAAACACCGTAAAGGCTATATCCATAAACTCATGAGAGTAAAGAGGGGAAAGGAGGGGTGAGGAGGGGAAAGGAGGGGTGAGGAGGGGAAAGGAGGGGTGAGGAGGGGAGGCAAAAGTGCTGTCGTGTGACTGGAAATGAATGAGTACATATATTTCCCTTCAGGAAATCACCACACACACACACACACTATCTCTCTCTCTCACACACACATATACTCTCTCACACACACACACACTCTCACTCACATACACTCTCTCTTACACACACATACAGTCTCTCTCACACGAATACACACACACACACACACACACACACACACACACACACAACAAGCTGATAGAGAGCCTTGAGTGAATGACAGAAAAATACACCATCATAACGTTTGAGAAATGTATCTATGATTGAAACACATTAGTAACTTAAGAACCATGTTGAACAAAACGGGCTTTTCTCTTTTAGAGCCCAGCGTCTTTATTTATATGTAGTTTGTGTTTGTTTGAAATGTGGTTACTCGAATTGAACACATGCACGCGCACACGCACACACACGCACGAGCCAAGGTAAGCCGTTTTGACCGTCATCAGTTTCCAGCCACCATGAAAAGAGCAGCAATTAACTAAGCGGCTATGACTCGGTACGGCTTGAGACTCTGGGAGGCAGGTTATCCCACGGTACACCGCCCATCACTTAGCCGGGAATCAGTGTTCAAAGCTGGGATCCGACGGCGAATCACACCCGCGACAGCCATGATTAACACAACTCCAGGTTTTAAACGGGAGTATTTGCCAAACCAATTTTCAACCCTCCATCCTGACACCCGTGTGTAATTGGGACGGGATTCGACTTGTGAGTGTGTGTGAGAGGGAGGGAGAGGAAGGAAGGGAGGGAGAGAGAGGGAGGGAGAGAGGGAGGGAGAAAGAGAGAGAGAAAGAGAGACTTTTAAAGAGAAGGATTAAATACCTTTGAAGTCTTTCTCAGCATATTAGCTAAAGAATTATAAGTAAATTTGAAACAGCAAATAGCCCTCGTGAAGACACATAATAGACGTCATGATGGAATTGTGGCCTACCAACACATTCAGCTTTCTGAGTCAAACCGGAATATTTGCAGTCTTTGGGTCTCTGCTAAACGAGACCTCTACGTTTTCCTCGTGATCAAAAGAAATCAGTCAAACTTCCGGATCATCCGGCAGAAACTGCACGAGCTCTGGCTCTGAGTGGATTTGCATAATTCACTTCCGCGATCGAAAAACTCTTTTATTCACATCTTCAGTTACATATTGTCTTGAACTACGGCCACGCGCCAGTAGTTCACCGATGATGGTTGTTTTTGGCACAATCTGGTGTATAACTCATAAATAAACAGTCATTACAACAGCATCTGAAGGTCGTGAGGTTAGTGCTGTTAACTGGCGGTTTATGATGGCGCAGGAATAAGGTGAAGCTGCTTGTAGTGATGGCCGCACTCGAACCGAGGCGGGCGCTAGATCCACTGTTGTCCTTTAGGGGCTCTGACAGGTGAGAAGACGCCGCAACACGTTTCTAACACTAAATTTTCTATATGACCCAAACATGATTTCCATAATTCTCAGTCGATAATGTAGCTGTGCCTCTTCTCCACAACAAACACAACTTTTAAATGGTTCACAAAGCAGAACCAAGCTGCATATAAGTCAGGGATCTCATTCCGCGACTGAATGCCTACACGACCCCCCCCCTCATACTCATCCACAAACACACACAACACCTCCACCCACCTACTCTCTCTCCTCACACACAACCACACACCGGCACACCACAAAACACCTCCCCACCACCATCATCTCTTACGTACCACACACTCCCACTCTCCTAACTCTCTTCACACCACACACCACCACACACACACACACACCACACACAACACCACACACCCCTCCCACACATCTCTCCTCTTCTCTCTTCTCTCTCATCTCTCTTCTCTCTCTCCACACCACACACACACACACACACCACACACACACAACACCAACACACACACCCTTCACCTCTCTCTCTCTCTCTCTCTCTCTCTCTCACACATATACGTTTCTCGCTCTTTCTCTCCCCCTCCTCCCTCTCCATCTCGCTCTCCCCCTCACACCGTTAAGCACTGTGAAGTGCTTTTACATTTTTAAATTTAAACTGCAATCTGGGACTTTTTATTAATTCGTTTGACAAAAATCACCTACTTAAGAGTTGTTTGTTTGTGTGTAGAGAGAACGACCTCACTTTAATTTGATACATTCATCGTCCTACAGAAATGTAGTTTCAACCTTTCTGTTGCTGTGAGATGCTGTTTGCAACCCCGCGTGGCCCGTCTGACCTCTCAGCTCGAGGTCTCCCTTCCATTGAACAACGTCGTTTCTTCTTCCCATTGAGCCAGTATTCTTATCAACGTCTTATCAAATATACTTGCTCGGAGACTAAACCCAGATTTAAACGTTGTAAAAACAGAAACAGATAGCGCGTTAATACTTAATAGTATTTATATTTACCCCCTACCCTCGCCAACTGCCCCCTACCCTCGCCAACTGCCCCCACCCGCTTCCTACTGTATATTCAGTGATCACTGTGACCGTCGTCATCTTTAATCGCGTGGAGTGTACGGTGGAATCGTCCACAGTTCTTGTGTCTGACTCAGAGCTATCTGGCTCGCGCGTGCCGCACGCCCTGCCACGTTCGGATTGGATTTCCCCGCTTCCACTGAATTGACTTTGACAATTACAATGGTAGGATAATTGCAATCTGTCTCCCTACATCCTGTGTTAACATATCACAAACTCACCCGCCGCCGTTCACCCTGCGTATGCTCCGGTTTTACATATGCACCCCACTTTGCAATTAGAACCGAATTTCACGGTGTGGGCTTTTAATGCTAATATGGATCTTTTCTGGCCCACGGGACGCGCGTGACAGCCAGGGTTGGGGGGGGGGTGTTTGGATAGAGAGAGAGTGAGAGAGAGAGGGCGGAGGAGAGAGAGAGAGAGAGAGGGCGGGGGAGAGAGAGAGAGAGAGAGAGAGGGCGGAGAAGAGAAAGAGAGATTCAATAAAGTGAAGAGGGGATCAGATTGCGGGCCGTCTTTGTTTAACCAGTCTCTCCTCTCAAACGAGTTAATGGGACGGAAGATATTGGCACCCCGCGCGGCCGGCACGAGGCCCACAGAAGCGACGAATTAAAAAGGTGTCAATAAATGTGTGCGAGACAATGAGCTAAAACACATACGGGCCGCGAGCAGGACAAAGACGGACAGATGGAGAGGGTGGAGTGTGTGTGTGTGTGTGAGGGGGGGTCCGGATCGTGATGGAGACTCAATCAGTCCAGGATCAGAGCAGGGAAATTGGAGGACAATGTCAGGGGGTTCCACAGCGCGGGACACTGGTCCCCAAGATGAATAATTTACTCGTTGATTAAGTCGACCGAACAAGAGACAATATTAATTAACTAATTTGGAGAGAATTAAACAACACAACGGCACAGTTTGAAATGTAAGGTTTTTATTTGCATTTTACGAAAGGCTGCACGCGTTCGTTACCGTGTGCACGTTTAGGGCAAACAAGTCAAATGTGATTTTTGTTTTAAGACAAAGAAAAGATGTGAAGATTTGGAGAGACCGGTGACGGTGCACTTAACGGGAGGCGGGAAAGAAATTGTTACATTAAATCTCTTTCTCCTTCTGCCTGAGTTTCTATCCGTTCAATCCATCCCTATCCCTCTCTCTCTCTCTCTCTCTCTCTCTCTTTTTCTCTCTGTCTCCCTCTCTCTCTCTCTGTCTCTCTCTCTCTCTCTCTTTCTCTCTTTTTCTCTCTTTCTCTCTCTTTCCACAAACACACACAGCACATTTATACAATTGATGGTTAAGGACGATCATTAAATATGCCCTCAAAAGTAATATATTTCAGTTTCCACAAACGGAGTGTGCATCAAGAAACCTAGCCCGCCAGGGGGCGCTCCACCCAATGTCCCTGTCAGACTCGGCTCAGATTAATTAACGTTTAAACCGGTTCAAGTTAATGAACGTTAATTAGCCTCGATAACGGCTATAATTGATAAGTAATTATCTTACTTATGATACGTTATTTATTTTCCCGGATGAGTACATCGTATAGTTGTCATCTCATCCGTTCACCCGCCACCACCCCTTGAAATATTTACAACTATTTGTTGTTGTGTAAACAATAGAAGGAAGAAAAAAAAACAATTAGGGCTCGCTATTGACAATAAGAGTATGACGTGGACACGTGTCACGGACACTGACGTGTAATTTCCACGAGCAGCATTAAAGTGGCCACACCGGGTCGAAAATATTCTCCGGTTTTTATCCAGACACAAACATAGGCCTATATTTCATATGTGCCCTTGATTGTATAATATACCTGTAAATATCGTTTTTATTTTGATATAAGTTTTCGTTTGAAACCAATTGCCCTTGTGACACACATAGGGATTGAATGGACGTGAGGTTATAGTGTGGTTAGATTAACTTTAACAAAGAGGCCATCTTGACAATGTTTGGAAAACCCTCTCTCTCTCTCTCTTCCTCTCCTCCTGTTTCTCTCTCTCTCTCCCTCTCTCTCTCTCTGCCCCCCCCCCTCTCTCTCTCTTTATCTCAGTCCGTCCCTATGTCTTGTTCCATCTCTTCGTGATTTTTTAGCGCAAGAGGTTGTAAATTGAGAGGCGCGTTAGCGTTCCTCTCCATAATTAAAACATCTTTCCTCGTTTACGATGTGGATATAAGTAGGTCTCGAGGGCATTGCGCTTCCTTGCCTCCGTCGTTCCACCGGCAGATGGTCGATCGCCAGGCTCGAGCCCACCGGCCGGTCGGGCTCAGTCTGATAATAGTTTGACGGAAGGGCCTTTCATTCTGCCTCGCGCACATCAGATCCGTACAACGTGCGTCGCCGACCCGAGAGAGGATTAGTGTGTGCGATAACAAAGGACACGTTAAACACTCAACAATTCCCACTCCTCTGAGTAACACACACACACACACACACACACACACACACACACACACACACACACACACACACACACTGACAGACGGTCAACAGTCAGTGGATGTTAACAAATTATGTTTTTGTTTTTTTTTACTTTTTGAAATTTCCAATTGGGAAGCGGAGGCTATACTTTCAGCGACGACATACCGGGTTACCAGCGCGTGCCTCTAAGACGCCTCTGGGCGGTAGACAGTCGGTGCAGACAAGCTGAACAACGTTTAAGTTGTTTAGCTTCGGACCCGCGTGTTGCCTTGTTCCGCAATCGCAGGAAAGTCCATCAATATCCTTCAGAAGGAGGAAGCGTGACTGTTGACTAAACAATGTGATTAACGCGAAAGGAGATAAATATATTATTATATCAGTGAACGTCAAATAAGAAGGGAAACTAATATCCTCGTTCATCTGGACTTTTCATCGCGCTAACACGAGTGTAACTTGTGCTGTGCTGTATTCATAATACAAAATAGCTCATTATAAAAACAATAGTAGTGTAATTCATGCATAAAGTAAAAGAATGGTACTTTGTTCATGAATATGAATGCTTACTCTACGAAAAAAAAGGCCGTTAAACATTTATGAAAACAATTCCACACTTTAGTGAAAAAGTAATTCCGCTTAAAATGACACTTTCTGAAGTCGTAGCTTATATAAAAGATGTAGAAAACTATAAATTGCTCCATTATATTTCGTCTCAATAAATAATGACATTTCTAAATGGTGTGTCAGTCCACATAATTGGCCAACTAGTTGTAAAAGTATTTAAAGTAAGTTCATTTAGGTGCATTTTTACCGTGTATTTCTTGTGTGATGTCAGACAGTAAAACACGTTGACCGAGGCTTTTGAACGGTATGACTGAGCTATACAAAACTACCGTAACTTTTACCGTCAACTACAGTCCATTCAAAGCTCATTCACCGGAACAGAACGGGCCGTTCCAAGACCCAACAATACCTTGAACTTCGGAAATTAAACAGTGTTCCATATTAGCCTGACGGAACCGGTTCAAACATCTCCGGTTGGAGACTTTAGGCGTCAATAGAGCGCACGTACTGACAAGCAATCGGTGTGCACGAGAGGGAACTCACGGACCAACGTGAAGTCATCGGAAGTTGTCAGTGTTTGTTTTGGAGGTAGGATGAGGGCCTCGCGATGTTCGACTGTAGCTTACTGTAAGTGACACTCTCCACGCGCTAGTCTCCTGGACGCGGGAGAAAGTAGGTTAACCGGGGATTTGCCGCTTTTTTCTCTTGTTGCCTTTTCTCCAGATAGGTAAATTGAAGATGTATTATGAGGAATAAGTCAAATTGCTATCCCCCCACACCCACCCCCTCCTCCTCTCATCTCTCCCCACCCCTCTCCTCCTCCTCTCATCTCTCCCCACCCCCCTCCTCATCTCCTCACTCTCCACCGCAGCCCTCATCACAGGCGCGCGGTGATTAACGGGACGTAGAAAGCAGCCGGTGAATTATATGCAAATGATTCCGGTACAAAGGCTGCGCACAAATTGGCGTCACCATTTCTCAAATTATATCATTACTATATTTTGAAAATGTATTCTTCTTGGTTTCGTTTTTTTGTTTTGTTTTGTGTTGTTTTTTATGTGGATTTTGTTGTTCGGTTTTTCGGTTGTGTCGTTTTTTTGTTGTAGGTTGTACACCATACACTCACATACGTACACACACAAGCACATACAAAACCACCCACACACCACAGTTCTAGAATGTTTGTTGTTTTGTAGTTGTGTGTGTTTCATGTTGTTTTGTTTGTTGTGTTTTTTTTTTTGTGTGTTGTTTTTGTTATGGTTAGTTTTTTGTTGTTTGTGTCGTGTTGTTTGGTTGTTTTGTGTTTTTTTGTGTTTTTTTGTTTTTTGTTTGGTTTGTTGTTTTTGTTTATTTTTTGGTGGTTTTTTTTGTGTGTTTGTTTTGTGTGTTTGTGTTGTGTTGTGTTGTGCTGTGTTGTACTGTGTTGTGTTGTGTTTGTTCTATTGTTTTTGTGTTGTTTGTTTTGTTTTTTTTTTATGTTGGTTGTGTAGTTTTGGGTTTTGTTTTGTTGGTTTGTTTTTTGTTTTTTGTTTGTTTGGTTGTTGTTGTTTGTGTGTATTGGGTTGTGGTTGTTGTTTTTTGTTGTTGTGTTTGTTTTTTTTGTGTTTTTGTTGTTGTTTTTTTTGTTTTTTTTTTCTCTTTTTTTCTCTCTCTGTTTCTCCCTCCGCTTCTTATTTTTGCAGTTTTTTTGTTGTTTGTTTTTTTGGGGGGGGTGGGGGGGGAGAGAGAGAGAGGGAGAGAGAGAGAGAGGGAGAGAGAGAGTGGGGGGAGAGAGAGAGAGGATAGAGAGAGAGAGAGGGGAGAGAGGAGGAGAAAGGAGAGAGAGGGGGAGAGGGAGAGAGAGAGAGAGAGGAGGAGAGAATGAGAGAGAGAGGGGAGAGGGAGAGAGAGAGAAAGCGAGCAAAAAAATGTCAAGCACCTTTGATTCCCTGATTACAATTAGGATGGCAGTTTGGGCTCCCTCAAGCATTGATAATGTTTGTCATATTAAGCAGCTTTAGCAAAAGGTGATAAGTCACTTTTAATTGAAATGGAATTATTGCTCTAATGGAAGTTTGGTTATTATTATTAAAATACTCATTCTCATTTGAGTTATTCCGTTTTTCTCGGTACTTCTTTTGCAAAAATGCAGAGGTGAGAGAGAGTTTTGAAGGGCACGAGGGTGTCAGGACGGAATAAGGTAGACTAATTTGGAGGGAATTACTTTTTCTTTTTCTATCATAAAATGGAGTGAATTAAAGAAGAAAAAACTCAAATCAATCGCTTTCCCTTTCTTCTCTTCCACTCGTCTCTCCCTCTCTCACTTCGACAGCGACACAATTACTTGTGATTAGATGAAGTAAAAGTTTTAATTGCGTCGGATTAGAAATGGGGGGCGCGTGCTTGCAGGATCAGAGAGAGAACGCGCGTGAGAGAGAGAGAGAGAGCGTATTATTCTTCCGTTTATAAATCAAAGTTTTTACGTTTGTATTTAGTGAGCAAATGTAGAGAAAATGAAAAAAATAATAATAACACGCCAACACAAAGCCCCTCCTTTACTCTATTAATTAGAATCACACCAAGTCGGGTTTTTTTTCTCTCCGGTTCAAATTACTCCCAGCTGTAATCCATTTTTTTTAACGCTTGATTATCAAACAATCATCAAATAATATCAGACTTCATTTAGGTAGTTAAAAATTAACTTGAGCCAAGTTAATTGGGTAATTAAAAGCGTCAAATGTCTCCAGTTAATTCGTTAATTAAAAATGAATGTGACTTGATTATTCAAATCACCAGTAGGCTAACCTAGCAGCCTATTGACGGGAACCGGGGTGGTTTATTGCCCGGTTGGCGGAACGTTATTAGTTTGTTTGCGCGAGGGAACGAACGGGAGGCGCGTGTATTGGGGGTAGCTACCTGCCCGTGGGTGTAGTAATGATGAATTTAATAACGGGGGCAACCCACGGGACTCACGGCTCTCCTATTGACCTCGGCTCGCGGCGCTTCAACCACAGGAAGGAATGCGACCGCGCGCAAGCCAGGCGGATCAATGCACGTGCTGTATGAAGACGAAAAACACGGGAGTTAGTGAAGCTGAACAGGCCCACATCGGTGAGTACCGGATCGGTGCCTATGACGGTTGAATGCCGGGATATGCCGGGGGGGGGGGCAGACAGCGCATGCGTGGCCTTTCCACACCCTGTCTTTGGTGCGGTGAACCACGCCCAGGTGTGGTGGACCACGTGCAAGGTCATTAAAGGTTGTGTGGTGGTGGTCAGGGTGGAGCTCGTGATGAAAATACCTAAACGTTGCAGAGTTCTGCAGATGTGTGTTAAAGAGAGAGACGGTGTGTCTACACGTCATCTGCACTACTAGAATGATTTAAACTCTTGTACTTTACTGTTAAAGAGAGAGAGAGAGACGGTGTGTCTACACATCATCTGCACTACTAGAATGATTGAAACTCTTATACTTTACTGCTTTATGTGTCAGATTTGTAAATGTTGATGGTATGATGCACCTTCCTGTCACGGATGATCCCTTGTTTGTGTGAAGTTACATGGTGACTACAGGCCATTCTGTGTATCTTTGGGTGTCTGCTATGTGTGTGCGTCTGTGTATGTCTGTGTGTGTCTGTGTGTGAGTGTGTGTGTCTGTGTATGTCTGTGTGTGTGTGTCTGCTATGTGTGTGCGTCTGTGTATGTCTGTGTGTGTCTGTGTCTGCTATGTGTGTGTCTGTGTCTGTATGTGTGTCTGTGTATGTCTGTGTATGTCACTGTGTGTGTCTGTGTATGTCTATGTGTGTCTGTGTCATTGTGTGTCTGTGTATGTCTGTGCCTGTGTCTGTGTGTGTGTGTGTCTGTGTGTGTGTATGTCTGTGTGTGTGTGTCTGCTATGTGTGTGCGTCTGTGTATGTCTGTGTGTGTCTGTGTGTCTGCTATGTGTGTGTCTGTGTATGTCTGTGTGTCTGTATGTGTGTCTGTGTATGTATGTGTATGTCTGTGTATGTCACTGTGTGTGTCTGTGTATGTCTGTGTGTCTGTGTATGTCACTGTGTGTGTCTGTGTATGTCTGTGTATGTCTGTGTGTCTGTGTATGTCTGTGTGTGTCTATGTGTGTCTGTGTCATTGTGTGTGTGTCTGTGTGTGTCTGTGTGTGTGTCTGTGTGTGTGTCTGTGTCTGTGTGTGTGTCTGTGTGTGTCTGTGTCTTCACCTATCCTATCTTTCTTCATCCTCATCCCTTACTTTAACCCTCACCCCCCCTTTGCAGCATCTGCCTGCCTGTCTGTCTGTCTGCCTGTCTGCCTGTCTGTCTGTCTGTCTGTCTGTCTACCTGTCTGTCTGTCTACCTGTCTGTCTACCTGTCTGTCTACCTGTCTGTCTACCTGTCTGTCTACCTGCCTGCCTGTCTGCCTGTCTGTCTGCCACAGCAGTGTTGGGGAGCATCAGACTGAGGTCATGGACATACTACAGCAGGGTCACCCTGAACACAGGTCTACACCAGCATGTTAACAAGGTCATATTTGAACCATGTGAAGCTATTATAGCAGGGCCTAGTATACACTGCACATATGGGTGTTAGTTTTGTATATTATGTTAGACTGTACATCATTTTTGTGTTCTGTTTGGTACAGAGAACTACTTTGATAACCGATTTCTTATTCATAACAAAAGTTAAAAAGCCAGCATAGACCATCAGACACACACAGACACACGCGCACACACTCAGATAAAAGAGAAACAGGGCGAGCCGAACCCTGGCCTGCATGCGAGTGGCGCGCGTCTTATTATCAAGTTAATTAAAGCTAACATCTGACAATGTCACTCGCGCCCGGCGAAATAGAGGAAGGGGAGAGAGCGAGAGGCAGAGAGAGAGAAGGAGGCAGAGAGTGAGAGGCAGAGGGAGAGAGAGGGGAGAGAGAAAACAGATTTAAATGCGGCGTCTCTCAGGACCGCGTGTCAAGGGCTGCTTTTCATCGTGCGCCGCGTGTGTTTGGCTCGCGCAGCGCCCGGGAAACCGGAGGGGGCCCCTTTTCACACAAACCGCTTTTATAAGCAAATGACAAGAAGGCAATTATTGAATTTTGATGTTCTGAAAAAGAATACTACAAGAATAAAAAAATCTAAAAATTGTAAAAAAAATATTACAGATATAGAGAGGTGGGGGGGGGGGGGGGGTAAAACGAGGGTAAAAACGATTTCCATAATTTCTGAAGCTTGAGTCTAGTGTTGGTAGTAGACATGCGAGGGAGCAGAGATGCAAAGAGGAGACGGCATCAAGCGGCGCTCTCCGGCCTTCAAAGGCCCCACTCACCCGGTCCTCAGCCGGCTGGAAACAGCCGACTTAAAACAGGCCTTTTAAATAGAAGACATTGAAATGCGGAGAGCCGGTTCTCCGCGCGCACTGGAGGTCAAGTGACACCGGATTATATGGTTCTTCATAATAATATTAATTAAACAATTTGCATGCTAATAAGGTAACAATTATCGGGGCTTCTGGTGAAAGATTTAGGTTATTACAACACGCCAATCCTGGTGCCACGGGGTCAGCGCGAGACCGAGGAGAGAAATCTCAACTGAAATTAACATTCTGTCAGCTCCAGAAATTGGATAAATAAAACGGAATTAATTTTCAGTAATGGAGGAGTGACAGAGAGGGAGAGAGAGTTAGAGAGAGAGAGAGAGAGAGAGAGAGAGAGACGGGGGTGGGCGAGAGAGTGTGAGAGATGGAGAGAGTACTGGTAAAAGAGAGATGGAGGGAGGAAGAGAAGAGAGAAAGGTGGAGAGAAAAATCAAGAAAGGGAGA
Source organism: Plecoglossus altivelis (assembly GCA_036571765.1). Lineage (NCBI taxonomy): Eukaryota > Metazoa > Chordata > Actinopteri > Osmeriformes > Plecoglossidae > Plecoglossus > Plecoglossus altivelis. Next base: position 2,161,200 of record BROE01000002.1, read on the forward strand.
AGAACATGGAGCGAGTATAAAAGAAAGAGAGAGGGTGAGAGTGAGGGAGAAAGTGGGAGAGAGAGAGAGAGGGGGGAGAGAGAGCGAGAGAGAGTGAGGGGGAGAGAGAGAGAGGGAGAGAGCAAAAGAGAGTGAGAGGGAGAGTGAGGGAGAGCGAGAGAGAGAGCGAGCGAGCGAGAGAGGCACTCATACGACCGGGTTCTGATTACCATTCAGTATTCACGAGCACGCGGGTGGCTTTCTGTCAAGAAATTTAACACAAAATGAAGCGGTTATCGCCTGAGGCGAGATTTGGCCCCTTCGACACCGTTTACAATTCATAATCTCTCTCTCTCGCTCGCTTTCTCTCTCTCTCTTTCTCCCATTACCTTGCGCAAATATACATCCACAAGGACAGGGGGGCTATCCAATTTCTGTCCTCTCATAATGTCATTCTCGCTCCCTCTAAAGACATATTTGAACCAAAACCCCTGTCATCTTCTTACTAGGAGTCCAAAATAGGTCTTTCAACAAAAAGATACATCCGCAAAATACACAATTATGGGATTGTCAAGAATTTATTTCGCTTCATAAATATTCGGATACATCTTTAAAGATGGTCTTAGTCGTACAAATAGTATTTGTCTACCATTTAGAAATTGTCTTTCAAAAGTAATTTAAAGCATTTAAAAGTTTTTATTTTGAATACCCCGCCTAACGATGTGTTTCGCTTCCAGTCACGAGCGGCGCTGGCCGCGCGATTCCAGTGTAACAGATCGCGTGACCGGGCTGTGCGAGTGAGAGATCGACATAATGAAGCGGAAGTTAAGACGCCGCAACCAACAAATCACCTTTAAAAGGTGTGTGTGTCTGAGCTACCGTCTGTGCAGTCAGTCTGTGTGTGTGTGTGTGTGTGTGTGTGTGTGTGTGTGTGTGTGTGTGTGTGTGTGTGTGTGGGTAAGTGGCGCGGAGATGAGGGAAGGCTTGTAGTTGTAAATATGATGTGACGGCTCCAGGGAGGGGGGCTGGGAAGAAGCGGTTATTGGATCAGTCTATTTGGCGCTCAATGCCTCAGTAATTGGAAAACATCACTTTCACGGGGAAAAGAGAAGGAAGGAGAAGGAGAGGAGGAAGGAGAGGGAGAGGAGGAGGGAGAGGAGGAGGGAGAGAAGGAAGGAGAGGGAGAGAAGGGTGGAAGACAAATATAGGCCTCTAGGAAAGCAATAAAGATGGAGAGAGAGAAATGGAGAGAGAGAAAGAGGGAGCAAGAGAGAGAAAGACAGAGAAAGAGAAAAAGAAATAAGGAGAAAGATGGTGAGGAAAAAAGTGAAAAGGACAGAAATATAGTTTTCTGGAATACAGTTATTGTTAACAAAAATAGACGTCGGAGACTTTTTGAAACCTAATGTTTGGCATAATTGTAGACTAACTGGATATCAATTACTTAGACTATACGATTACCCCCCCTCTCTCTCTCTCTTCTCTCTCTCCTTCAGTTATGACAGGAGATATATTGTTTGTAGCGCCCCATGTCAGTTGCAATTAGCAAAGAATACAGCAAACGTTTTTTTCTTCATTTTTTCAACTCCTCCCCTCTCACTTCTTCTTTCCACTAACTGCGCCTCTGACGTCACCGGACGATTAACGTTTCTTATTGGTCCCAAATTCCCCAAGCCCTCGAGCCTAATTAGGCGGAGAGCAAGAGAGGAAAATAGGAGGGTAACTGTCGGTGCCGGTGAAAGAGGTAAAAAGAGAGCGCGCGATTGTTTCTGCCCCTATAGCCTTTTACACAGCTTGTCTTCGCCAGCCTGTCTCGCTATATCCGTCCTCCTCCTCCTCCTCCTCCTCCTGTCTCGCTTCTGCCCCCCCTCCTATCCTCCTACTCTCTCTGCATGTTCACCCACACTCTCATCCTCCACATCCACACTTCGGCCCCGCCACCGCTCCGGCGAGCATGGACAGCCGGATAATAGAGCACACCCAAGCCCAGTTCGGAGGCTCTCTAGGCGGCATGGTGGGCTTCCCCTACCACCTCGGACACCACCACCACCACCACCACGTCTACGATCTTGCCGGGCACCATCTGCAGTCGGCGGCCGCCGTACCCTTCTCCATAGACGGATTACTTAACGGCTCTTGCTCGGTGAACTCCAGTCCGCTTTTGTCGTCCGGTTGCGGGTTGAACGGAGACGGACAAGCCTATAAACTATCAGGTAGGAAACCGATATTAACGGAGAATACGGAGCGGATACGGTAAAAATGACTGCTGGTTCCAGAAATAATAGGTTTTAATCTCACAAGGACTTGTGGTGTCTGTTAAAGTAATACATCGTTAATATTAAGATACATGAGCGGTATTCGAGTTGAGGGTGAACATTCTGAGAAGCAAGCAGCTAGCCACACTGGGTATTCACACTTAAAGTATTACAAATCATAAGCAACATTTCTAATTTAAATTGATATAAAATTAGGGTTAAAATGTACAATTGAACATAAATGCGTTAAAACTAAATATGCTATGCTAATGGATCAGTGGATATAAGACATTAAAAACTAACATCTAATGTACAAAAGAAAATACTAAGAAACTCGTTTTATTGAAAAATGTTTTGTTGTTACTTACAGTTTGAAAAAGTAGGTTGATAAATTCTAAGACACAATCAAACCCACGTTTAAATAGACTCAAATAAATCACATTTCAATACCACTCAGGCCTAATCTAACTATAAAATAATCTAGCTATAAAATAATCTAGCTATTAAATAATCTAGCTATTAAATGGCCTTTCCAAGGTTTCCTCACGAAATATAGAAATGAACGGATACAGTAATATTTCACTTCTCCAACTAGAAAACACTAGAAAACACTAGAAAACACAACACAACAAAAGTAAACACACTCAGTGTTGGGTCTGTTCACACCAAACAGAACTAGCTGTTCGGTGACGCTTTAATCTGTTTTGTTACGTTGTCCAGTTCAACACATGTCTTTGATAACCTTTCGTTCTCTCTCTCCTTCTCCCTCTGTCTCTCTCTTTTCCTCTCTCTCTCTCTTACACACACTTACACACACACTCACACTCACACACACACACACACACACACACACACACACACACACACACACACACACACACACACTCTCTTTCTCTCTCTCGCCATACCGGGTTAAGATTCGGGGGACCATGACAAGGATAGCCCCAGTTGTAAACGGAGGCGCACGAGGACGAATTTCACCGGCTGGCAGCTCGAGGAGCTGGAGAAGGCCTTTAACGAGAGCCATTACCCAGACGTGTTCATGCGGGAGGCGCTCGCGCTCAGACTGGACCTCGTGGAATCCAGGGTTCAGGTAAACAATAACAAACAAACAAACAAACAAACAAACAAACATACATAAGCCGAGTGAATTCTTGTGCATTCCGCTCCTATGTGCAGCATAGTTATACTGTTTATCACATTAGCGATAACATTAAGATGTGATATCGCTGTGAAATGACTAAAGGCTGTGATAGGCAGAAGGATATCCAGTTGTCCTTGGTATCTTCCGTTGTTTTGTTGAATCACAAAAAGATCTCCGTTGTTTTAGCTATATCACCTTACTGGCCCTCTTGAGACGTTCGGTTGTCCTGGTGACCAAACCTCATGTTGTGTTCTGTTTGTCCTAAGGGAGATCCCGTACAGACAACTGTTTGTCAATTACAGAGTCGTCAATACGGTGCGAGGAGAATTATGCTTCGGGACAGATTATTGATTAACTGGCTAATAAACACACAAGCCTATTTACTGAGCAACCTTAGAGATATGAGGCCAAGAATATTTCTAGAGATCATATGTATTTACGAGAATAATACAATGGGAGTCCAAAATATAGGACCCAAATGGCCAGTGACACAAAAACCAATGCTATTTTATCAGGTTATTTAATACACAAGATAATTGTGGGGATTAGAAAATGTGTCTATTAGATTTTCATAATTTTTTATTTTTTAGAAAATCATTATTCTGGATTTAGTCCACATATTTAGGCTTCAAAAAGACTAAGAATGAAAGAAAACGGTTTATCTCATTAAGCTCACTGTGTAATAATACCAATAATAATATAGCAGCCTATTATTAAAAATGTTATAGAAAATCGGTAGACATAGTATGCATATTATCAGTAATTATTATATTAATACTACTACTAATAATGTGATACATATTAATAATATTATTAACTGATTGCAATTGTATAGGCTACTCATAATATTGAATAGGACTAATACAATAATATTATTACATTATTAACACATTATTATTGCTAATCTTAATTCCTTAATCGTAATTTAATTCACATTTATAGTATTAAAATATCCTAAACTGCTAGCCCGATTAGGGTTCAAGATAAACATTCCACGTGGCCAATAAAAGGTCCAGAGTCACGAGACCAACCACAGTGAGGGACACTGAGTATTGTGCTGAATTAAAACCAACATATTTATGTATTTTTTGGGGGGGATTACCGGGGCAGATTCGTTAAGGGACTGTGGTAACAACTGACCTTTGACCTCTCCGGCGTGGGAAGGATTTGACCCGTTATTTCAGATGAGTCGCGCGGAGTGAGACCTCGACCGTGGCTCGGGCGATAAAGCGCGAGCTGAGAATACAGCCTGTTTAATTTACATGCGAAGCGTCATTAATCCTGTCAGGATATGTTTGCGTGTTATTTTAATACGCTTTCGCAATATTCAGAATATGGACTGTAGAGAGTATCAAACGAAAAAAAAAACCCCACCTCAAAGTTCTCCACCAAAACAACGTTTCCTTTTTTAAGTAGTAGGCCTCGACTTGAAACTACATAGACGTTTCTGCTCTGTGATATGACGCATTGTTGTTTTATTTACTTATTTTTGATTTAAATGAATACGAAATAAAATCAACACTGCCAATAAACGGTGGGTTGTTTTGGCTCGTGTCAACATGGAAAACACGGAGATTTCCCTGTAGCGTCGAGAAAGAGATAAATGAAGAGAGGCGGATGAAGAAAGATAAAGAAATGGAAAGAGAGAGAAAGAGAGGGTGATTGAGAAAGAGACGGAAACGGAGAGAGAGAGAGAGAGATACGGCTGGCGAAGGAGAAAGAGAGAGATGGAGAGTGTATGTTCTGAGTGTGTTAATATCTTGCTAGAGGATTTCATTCCTAAACCTCGGCTTACGATTCCCACAAGCTGCTTAACTCGCCTTTATCACCGGGTTCGTGCGCTAGCAGATACAGCCAATACCAGACATTAACAATTCATAAGGAGCACGAACGTATTGTCGCGCACGTGTTTGTGTGCCGTCTCAAACATCATTATGCGACACACACGCGCAGCCCCACTTCTGCATGCCACGGTTCCACGCGTTATCAGCTTGTACCACGCGGCCGCCTGCGCGCTGAGAGGCCCGGTATAGTGTCGACACACAGGCGGGTTTTTCCTCGGCTCGGCTCGGGGAGAAAGGCAGGAAGGGGGGAGGGGGGTGAAGGCGGGGGTCTGGGAAGAGGGAGGGAGGTTGGTGTGGGTTGCTTGACGTGCCGCGAGGAGGAAGAGGAGGAGGAGAGAGACTGTGTAGAAGAATGAATGGAGAGGGATGGACGAATTAGACACGGTAGAATTAAACGTAATTGCTCAGAATTACCTATTAACGTTGTCGACTTGATAGACAATTAACACCGCGAGCATCTGTGCATCTAAGGACTGGAGGGTGGTGACAAGAAGCGCCCAGCGCGTGACCAGGGCAGATCAGGTGACCGGAAGTGGGTGAGGGGAGGGGTTAGATATTGGTAGGGCTGCCTGTGTTTTGTTTAGGATTTAGCAGAGTTTTAAGGTAGTAATTAAAGTGTGTGAGGAGAGAGAGAGAGAGAGAGACAGAGAGATATATATATATATAGAGAGAGAGAGGGAAAGAGAGAGAGAGAGAGAGCGAGGGGAAGGGAAAATAGAGAGTGAGAGAGAGACATAGAGAGAGAGAGAGAGAGAGAGAGAGAGAGAGAGTGAGAGAGAGGAAGGAAGGAAGGAAAAATAGAGAGAGAGAGAGGAAGGAAGGAAACATAGAGAGAGATAGAGAGAGACATAGAGAGATAGAGAGAGACATAGAGAGATAGAGAGAGACATAGAGTGAGAGAGAGAGTGGGAGAGAGACACAGAGAGTGAGAGAGAGAGTGGGAGAGAGACATAGAGAGTGAGAGAGAGAGAGTGGGAGAGAGACATAGAGAGTGAGAGAGAGAGAGTGGGAGAGAGACATAGAGAGTGAGAGAGAGAGTTGGAGAGAGACATAGAGAGTGAGAGAGAGAGTGGGAGAGAGACATAGAGTGAGAGAGTTGAAGCAACCTTTGACTTGTTTGTTGATGTAGAACCCTGTTGAGCTCTCAGACTCTGATCTAAGATGTTAGTGATCCAGCCAGCGAGAGAAGTCACTCAATCAACTCATAACAACAATCAATACTTCCTGCTGGAGTCTGGAAGTGTGTGTTATGAGGTGTGTGTGTGTGGGCACTATATGAGGTGTGTGTGTGTGGGCACTATAGGAGGTGTGTGTGTGTGTGTGGGCACTATATGAGGTGTGTGTGGGCACTATAGGAGGTGTGTGTGTGTGTGCACTATATGAGGTGTGTGTGTGCACTATAGGAGGTGTGTGTGTGCACTATATGAGGTGTGTGTGTGTGCACTATATGAGGTGTGTGGGCACTATATGAGGTGTGTGTGAGGGGACTATATGAGGTGTGTGTATGTGCGCACTATATGAGGTGTGTGTGTGGGGACTATATGAGGTGTGTGTGTGCACTATATGAGGTGTGTGTGTGGGGACTATATGAGGTGTGTGTATATGCGCACTATATGAGGTGTGTGTGTGTGTGCACTATATGAGGTGTGTGTGTGTGTGCACTATATGAGGTGTGTGTGCACTATATGAGGTGTGTGTGTGTGCACTATATGAGGTGTGTGTGTGCACCATATGAGGTGTGTGTGTGCACTATATGAGGTGTGTGTGTGTGGGCACTATATGAGGTGTGTGTGTGTGTGTGTGTGTGTTTGTGTACTATATGAGGTGTGTGTGTTTGTGTACTATATGAGGTGTGAGTGTGTTTGTGTGCCAGAGCAAGTACACAACACCAAGGACCAATGTACTCTACTTTACTCTACTCTACTCTACTGTACTCTACTGTACTCTACTCTACACTGCTCTACTCTACTCTACTCTGCTCTGTTCTGCTCTACTCTGCTGTACTCTACTGTTGTGTACTCTACTGTACTCTACTTTACTCTACTGTACTCCACTCTACTGCATTCTGCTCTTAAATTTGTAATGAAACTGAAAGTTCAACGTGTTTTTGGTGACGAATGAACATTTCTAAAGGTTAAACCACTAACATGACACATCACTTTCTATTCCGGCTGGTTCAGGTTTGGTTCCAGAACCGCCGGGCCAAATGGAGAAAGAAAGAGAACACTAAGAAGGGACCCGGCAGACCGGCCCATAACTCCCACCCCACCAGCTGCAGCGGCGAGCCCATGGACCCGGAAGAGATCGCACGCCGCGAGCGCGAGCGGGCCGAGAAGAAGAAACGCAAACAGGAACGTAAACTCTTGAAGTCTCAGAACAAGCTGCTCTCCGGTGAACTGTTCCACACGCCGGGCGGGTCAGACAGCGACAGCGGAGTGTCCCAGTTCACCGACAGCGAGCAGCCGCTCTCCACCGGTAACGGGAGCACGCACTCCGAACAGTCCACCGGACGACACCAAACTGAACCCAGCTGTGACCAAAACTCAGCTGGATTAAATCTGCTGCAAAACCACCATCACCACCACCACAACCAAAGAAGCGCAGGGGGACAGTTGGAGCAGGGCTCCCCAGGCAGCATGCCTGCATCTGGGCCAGGCGGGAGAAGGACACCAGGGCTTCAGAAACACAACCCCTTCAGCGTGGAGAGTCTGCTGTCCGACGCCACGCCCCGAAGGAAACCCTCTCCGCTGGACTTCCCTCCCCTAACCAATCAGAGGCCTCTGCTGGGGAAGGCTCACTTCCTTCTTTACCCCATCACCCAACCCCTGGGCTTCCTGGTGCCTCAGACCGCTCTGAGGAGCACGCCACATGATCGCCCCGGCAACGAGGTCCTGAGGAACACGCCACATGATCGCCCCGGCAACGAGGTCCTGAGGAACACGCCACAGGATCGCCCCGGCAACGAGGTCCTGCGGAACACGCCACAGGATCGCCCCGGCAACGAGGTCCTGAGGACCACGCCACAGGATCGCCCAGGCAACGAGGTCCTGAGGAACACGCCACAAGATCGCCCTGGCAACGAGGTCGGGTCTCTTTGCTGCGGCAGCCCACCGCCCACCCCTCCGGCCCCCCCCACCCACCCGACCCTCGGGAACCATACCACAGAGGTGCACGACGACAAGCACCATGGCAACAATCACGTCGGCAACGGGGTTCCCGGGAAGCAGGGAGGGCCCCTGGGGAAGCTGGATGTCGGTGGGGACCCCGTCCTCCCTGCTCGCAGTGTCCAAACCAGCCAGTCCAGCACAAGCAGAGATCAGCCTGTCTCCGCAGAGACAGACTCCAGCAGCTGTCAGGACAGCGTCCTCTCTTCTCCGGTCCCCTCCGACTGCTCGGAGTCGGGCACCAACTGTGCCTCGGCGCCCGTGACAGATGGAGAAGACTTGGACATGGAGTAATGTTAGCGTTGGAGCAACACGAGCACGAGAGGCCAGAAGCGCTGCTCAGACTATTCTCACACTATTGTCACATTCCCAAAGCTCCACACACGATTCAAACATATCAACAATGTCAGATTAGGTCCGTCTATTTTTCAAACGGATTTATCTGATAGTCAGATGGAGCCGGAAGCTGCCTCGTACGGTTCTATACACGTTTGTTTTTAAATGAGCAGAAGAGATGGTCGGGTTTGTCTGTAAACCTGGAGTACGGAGTTATTAAACCTCTCACCAAGCAACAGAAATCCTCAGACGTTGTAAAAAAAAAAAAAAAAAATTGAGAAAGTATTCAAGATATTTATATATGTAAACATTTTGATAAATAAAATTATTGTTTAAACGATTTAGCCTACTAATATCACTGTCTTGGTAGACAAAGTGAGATAGCGCGTGCTCTGTGATGTCAAAGCTGGTTGTTGTTTTGTGTACGGAGGATACATTTCCTCTCTCCGTCAACCGTGCTAAAGTCCGGCTAGATGCTTGTGTTTATTGCTTTAACAAATTTATTCATTTGAACGGCCCCGCTGAAATGAGGTTAGCGGCCGCAGGCGACGGGACCTCGCGCCTCCTGCAGAGTTTTGATATGAAAGTAATTATTTTCCCACCGGCTGCCACGGGTTTCCGGGTGTGGTTTTTCCTTCTTCAGCCCGGAGGGTTATTATGCATTACCGATTTCCAGTGATATGGAATCACATAAACTTCCTACAATAATAGAATTAGCATGAAAGGCAGGGGTGTCAAATTGAAATTGGAAAATAATAGCCCCGGTAGCGGTAGCAGCTGCAGCGTCTGTGTGTGTGTGTGTGCGTGTGCACGTGTGTGTGTGCACGCCCATATTAGAAAAGGGAGAGATGGTGAGGTGGATTCGTGGGGCGGAATTTTCATGAGCTGTCGTCATTGTCAGGAGCGGCTTGTAGTTGCGCTATATTAAGATAGATGTTCGATGATATCCCTCATTGTCCTGTCGCTTATATTGATGTCGCGGCGTTATCGCCCTATTGATCATGTGTCGCACATAATAGGACAGGCGCGGCGCGAGCGCCTCTCTACAAAAGCGCCCGCGCCTCACCATTTGTTCTAATAGGGGCGCGCGGGTCCCTCGAGGGAGATAGGAGCAGGCTGGCACAGCCGGAGAAGAATACAATGAGAGAGGGAGAGAGAGAGAGGGAGAAGGAGAGAGAGGGGGGGGGGAGAGACGGGAGAGAGAGGGGGGGGGGAGAGAGGAGAGCGGGGGAGAGAGAGAGAGGAGAGAGAGAAGAGAGAGAGGAGGGGAGAGAGGGAGAGAGAGAGGAGGGGGGAGAGAGAGAGGGGAGAGAAGAGGGATGGGGGGAGAGAGAGGAGGGGGAGAGAGAGGGAGAGAGAGAGAGGTTGGGGAGAGAAGAGAAAGCGAGGTGGGGGCGGACGGGGCGGGCGCCGGTGGAGAGAGGAAGCGAAGAGAGAGGGGGGGGCGGGAAGAGGGGAGAGAGGGAGGGGCGGGGGGCGGGGGGGGCGGGGGGGGCGGAGAAGAGAGTCTACTTTCAGGACATATGCTGCGCGGACTCAGAGAAATAAAATATCTGGTAAAACTGTCTAGAGTAAGGTGTGGACACAGGCTTGCTGCCAAGAATCGGAGGATGAGAAGGGAGGAGGAGGAGGGGAAGGGAGGGAGGGAGGAGGGGAGGAAGGGAGGGAGGAGGAGGAGGGGGAGGAGAGCGTGGTGGAGCGGAGGGGGAGAGGAAGGAGGAAGGATGCGGGCACCGAGGAGGGGAGGGGAGGCAAGGGAGAGGGGAGGGAGGGAGGGAGGAGGAGGGGGAGGAGGAAGGAAGGGGAGGGAAGGAGGAGGAGGAGGGAAGGGAGGGGATGAGTGGAGAGGAGGAGGGGAGGGAGGAGTGGAGGAGGAGTGGCGCCGTGAGGTGAGGAGGGGAGGAGGGGAGGGGGAGGGGATGGGGAGGGAGGCGGAGGGGGGGGAGGAGAGGAGGGGGGAGGAGGGGGGGGGATGAATACGTGAATAGGTGTAGAAAAAGTGGAATAGAAGAGAACATAAGAGACTAAAAAAAGACAGAAAATGTGAGAGGGGAGGAAGGATAGAGATCTGAAACAGGTTCTTCATCGGGAGGTGCAGGGGTGGAAGTTTATAAAGTGTAAACGCAACCAATTCCCTGGAAATTGAAATCCCAATTATTAAAACCATCAATTCTGACTGGAAAACTCTTCCTGGACGCAAAGGGAGACCGTGCCGACAGCGCGGCTAAATATCCCCGGTCCCTCGCGGTCACTCAGCCAGCTTTATATTTGCAAATAAATTGAGAAGAGGTGGAAAGGAGGGGGGGGGGTGCATTAAGTCCGCTGTGCGCCGGCGCAAATGAATTTCCTCGCGCCCGAGTCCCTCTAATAATATTTACATAATTTCCTGTGAGGGACTGCAGTGTTTGCGTTGTAGGAAGCAGCGGCTGTACGGGAAAAATAATTAGACGAGAGAAGGAGAATAGGGGAGGAGAGGAGAAGAGAGGAAGAATGAAAGAAGAGAGGAGGGGAGACATGTATAGTTGCATTTGAGAGAGAGAGAGAGACCGAGAGAGGGGGAGGATGGGAGAAAGAGAGAGAGAGAGACCGAGAGAGGGGGAGGATGGGAGAAAGAGAGAGAGAGACTGCTAAAGACTACATAGTTTATCCACAGACAGGGGGATCAATAAAGGCTAATTGTGGTATTATTTAATTCATAAGGGCATTATTTTCACAGGCCCGAGGAAATGTCCCTTTCCACCGAAACAATCACGTTAATCGTTCATTCCGCGCACTCTCTGTGAAATTTCTATTTTCCATTCTTATTTGAGCAGGAAATGGTTCATAAAATATAATCGGTTAGTTTCAGTGAGTGCGATTAATTAGTACCCCTCCCCCAGCCAGTGATGCTGGTGGGGAGAGAGAAGGGGAGGCGGAGAGAGAGATAGGGAGAGAGAGAGGGAGAGAGGGAGAGAGAGAGAGAGAGAGAGAAAGAGGGTGTGAGAGAGAGAGAGAGATAGAGAGAGAGAGAGAGAGAGAGAGAGAGGGTGTGTGTGTGTGTGAGAGAGAGAGGGTGAGAGAGAGAGGGTGAGAGAGAGAGGGTGAGAGAGAGAGAGAGATAGAGGGTGAGAGAGAGAGAGAGAGAGAGAGATAGAGGGAGGGGTGTGTGTGTTAAGAAACTCTGTCAATTAAAGTGGAAACCAACGCTTTCTGTAGGCCACGTGCACTGCCAGGGACGGTGGTGCTAGATGTGTGTGTGTGTGTGTGTGTATGGGTGTGTGTGTGTGTGTGTGTGTGTGTATGTGTGTGTCTGTGTGTGTGTGTGTGTATGTGTGTGTGTATGTGTGTGTGTGTGTATGTGTGTGTCTGTGTGTGTGTGTGTGTGTGTATGTGTGTGTGTTTAACAGTCAAGAGCACGCAAGGACTTATTGGCCAAAACGTATGCTAATTGGCGCCCTATAAAGTTTGCAGATACACACGCACGCGCGCACACATACCCGGAGACCAGGATCGTATAAGACAAACTATCAATCGATCTTGCGCATGGCGCATGCAGGTCTCCCGTTGTGCCCCGGTCCTGGTCATGAATCATACTTTATGAATTCAATTTCTACCGGGAGAAATTTTCAATTTGAACGTGCGATCATTACGGTGGTGGGGGCGCGAGGGCGTGGGTTGGGGGGCGTAAATTGTTTTTGCTTTATTATGCGTCCGGGACGCCGTCATTTTTCTTTCTAATTACGGAGGTGTCAGCGAGGCCTGTCACCCGCGCGCTGATTTTCAATTTAACTGATCATCATACATTCATTTTCCCATTTGATAAATCTGCTATCTAGGCGCGAGCTTCATGCCCGGAATATTAAGGCTGGCGCGCGGCCGGGCCCCGGTAATAGGGGGATGTGTATGCGATGGTGCGCGCGGATCAGCCAGCTAATTTAGCACCTTCACTCCCTCCATCCCTCCATCCCTCATTTCCAATTCTCAGAACAAGTACAGAGGAAGAGAGAGGAGGGGGAGGTGGGGAAGGTGGAGGGGAGAGGGTGGAGGGGAGAGGGTGGAGGGGAGAGGGTGGAGGAGATGGGAGAAGGGAGTTGGAGGAAGTAGCAGAGGAAGAGGAGAGAGAGAGAGGAGGGAGAGAGGAAGAGAGAGGAGAGAGGGAGAGAAGAGGGAGAGAGAGAGAGGGAAGAGGAAAAGAGAGGAGAGAGGGGACGAGAAGGAGAGAGAAGAGAGGCGGAACAGAGGTGAAAGAGTGTTTTCTATTACACCGTTTTCAAATGAGGATATCAGGCTTAATTAATGTTAATTAAGTTCCTCAATACGTGTTATTTTTATTTAATAGAAACAAATTCGCACAATTAATTACAGACGTAATTTCAAGAGTCTCATTTGCAACACTCAATCTCTCTCTTCTCCATCCTTCCTCTCTCTGTTCTCCCTCTCTCTTTCTCATCACTCCAGCCTTGCAGCCGAGAGGAAATTAGCAGCTTTTGTCATTAGCGTTTCCTAGAACGGTTCCTCGTGATCTGAATGTAGCTAGGAGCGTGCACGTCCGACACGAGCCTCATAAAAACCAGTTAAGGTGTTCTGAATTCTAACGAGACTCGAGACAGACTCGAACTGCACTCTTAACGGCTTCGACAGGTGTAGTTTGGCTGTGTGGTGACAACAGTCAACGGTGAAAGCTACACACTGCCTCGTGACTGGACATTCGGTTCTAACGTGTAACGGCGGAAAGCAGAGTACGTTCATTGTGTTTCTTTTGTTTCATTATCCCGTTGTGATAATAAATGCCAGGGCGAGCCAACGGGATAGATTTTAATTAAGTCGGTCGGTGAGAGATGGTGAGAGAGACAGAGGGAGAGAGCAAGGCCCGGGTGGGGAGAGGCGGGAGAGGCGGGGAGAGGCGGGAGGGGCGGGAGAGGCGGTTGTGCAGCTTTTCAATAAATCGGTTCGCTCAGGGGTTAGCAGGTGATTTCCTCGGTAAAGTGTTAAGGCCGAACGGACCGCAGTAATTTGGTTGATAAATCAGTAGCGTTGGTGGTGCGCGGGGCTCGCGGGTCGGCCGGTTGGTTCTGCTTCTGATTTATACGTTACCCGGGGGTTGTACACAAGCCCGTGACAGCCCGGGATGAATTAACCGGGCTCCGGCGCGCGCCTAATGAGCGGGTATTATTTCACACCGCCTATACCTCCTAGACGAAAAAAGGAGTGAAAAACGAGCAGACTGCCCTTCGCCGGTGCCATCCCTGAGGTGTCGCATCGATTCAACATCACCCCCAACCCTCTACACACTTTCTCTCGCTCACACACACACACACACACACACTCCCTATCTCTCTCTCTCTCTATCTCACACACACACACACACACACACACACACACACACACACACGCGCACGCACTAATTTAGAGCAGACTATGACATAATGTCACATTAAGGCTGAGGTCTACTGCGCACCCGCCACCGTAACCTAGCACCGTCACGGCTCCGTGTTGTATGAGAAACAGCTTCAGCGGCACGAGAGCCGTGCCCAGCTCAAAACCACTTTCACGACAAGAACTTTTAAATTGGGCCCGTGCAACCATATAATCGTCAAATTACAATACATTTCAGAGAATCTTGTCTTTGCACGAAATTGAAAAGACAAATTGAAGAGGCGAAACCGTGCAGGTAGCTGCAGCTAAAATAACAAACAAAAGAAAAGCAACGCGCTAAGGTCTATTAAAGCTCTTATCTCTGCAGCGCGAGGCAGATAAAGCGCGTTAGCCAATGGGAAGCTCGTGTCGTTCCGATTCGAGGCCTCCGCGTGAAAAGAAGCGCGTGCCAGCCGGCGGAATGATGACAGTCAAATGTCAAGTACCATTTAGGCGAGCGCGAGGGGAAGATCCAAAGGCCTCAGTCTATCCAATACCTGTCTGAGTAGAACAAAGACACGCGCCATCCCCGTGCGCCATTCAGCCTGGAGGACGAGAAAATGTTCAAATGAAGACGTTAATTTAATAGACTTACGGCACAGTAACCGAGGGACTGTTCTCAGCGTAAGGTATTATAACGTTGTGCGTCGTGTTTGCTCGACAAGGGTAAGACATTTTTTAGCCACAGTCCTTTCAAATGTGACAAAATACCAAACGAATGTGGACACGTGTCCTTCTAACACTTGGATGTAACTAACAGTAAGAAAAGCGCGCGTGTTTAATGAGTTTTCCTCAGTTCTCTGTCGTTTGTAGTGCAAACGGGACTGAGCACGGAAGGCAGACGGAGAGAGATGATGATGACATCTCGCTAGCGTGGCACCGCCAGAAGCGTCTGCACTCCAGGCGCGTGGGGCGGCCATATGGCCGAGCGCGTCACGCGCAGTCATATCCCAGTTCATCTACCGGAGTTGATGTGAGTAAGGCCTCTCTGTCTCTCCTTCTGTCCGTCTCTCCTTCTCCCTTTCTCTCCTCTCCGTCTCTCCTTCTCCCTTTCTCTCCTCTCCGTCTCTCCTTCTCCCTTTCTCTCCTCTCCGTCTCTCCTTCTCCCTTTCTCTCCTCTCCGTCTCTCCTTCTCCCTTTCTCTCCTCTCCGTCTCTCCTTCTCCCTTTCTCTCCTCTCTGTCTCTCCTTCTCCCTTTCTCTCCTCTCTGTCTCTCCTTCTCCCTTTCTCTCCTCTCCGTCT
>BROE01000002.1:2182297-2192297 GCA_036571765.1 Plecoglossus altivelis
TTGATGAACTACCACCTGTGACTTTTAACAGCCTCGATGTTCCCTGTTTGTTTGGGTAGATTGGACAACTAGGTGCAGATATTACTGTTATGAAACAGGCTGTGTCTTTACAGACAAACACCTGTAACAATCTGCAGATTATCACCGCAGACATAACATCAACGTCTGGGTGCTATTGAGCAGCCTAGACCAAATCTGGAGAGAGGGCCTATTTTCCAAACCAACAAGCCTGGAACAAGTCAGAGATCGTCTACTCCACAGGAACAAGTCAGAGATCGTCTACTCCACAGCTCTGTGAGAAGACTCAAGTTGGCATGGAGGGCCAGACCAGTGAGAGAGACTCAAGCCAGAAGGTGGAGAGTTCTGCCTTGGGCTTGGATGAGTCCATCAGCGCTGCAGAGGGAAACCCTCATGTCAAGTGGAGTGACGTGGCTGCTACCCCATCCTGGAACTTGGTCCAGGGCAAAAGGAGGGATGAGGCAACAAACCGTGTGGGAAGAGTGGACAGGAGGCCCAGGAGAGGGAGGGGACCGATGATGCTTCAGTTAAGGCTAAACCTCGTTTGCATGCGAGGACTTCTAAAGGTAGAGGAATAAGACTGGGCTGGCATGTGTTGGGAACTGGTACTGCTGCGGAGGACATCAAGTTATTAAGTCTAACGCTGAGTGGTATTTAGGTGCAAAAAAGGCGATTCTAGTCAATGCGTGAAAGTCTGCTTGGACTACTGAGACTGGAGATTTTTGTGTTTGTTTTTTTTCCTTTTTTTTGTTTAATGGTACCTTATGATGTCCATCCTGCCTCGACCGAGGGGACTTGGATTGACACTATGTCATAACTGCCAGACGCTGATACCATGTTAACAGTCATATTAGTGCCAGTCATTGAGGGATAAGGCAGGGCGTAGTGTGATGTTATAAGGGAGGAAGTAGGGAGTCTCAGTGATTTAGACCCTATAGACCTATAACTATAGACCCATCGCCTTAGCCAACATTTTTTCTAAGGTGTTAGAGAAGTTGTTGCTAGATAGACTGAGTGAGTTCATTTACAAAACAGAAAAACAATTTGTTTTTAAGGACAAACACAGTACAGATCTATGTATCTATGCATTGAAAGAAGCTGTTGAATCCTACAGAAGGCAGGGGTCTACAATATTTCTAGGGTTCATTGATGCCTCCAAGGCATTCGACAGGGTAAATCACCATATATTTTTTTACTAAACTTAATCAGGGGAGACCTGCCCTTGTTGCCAGGGATGGCGTCATACGATCCTGTTTATCTGTCATCCTCTTTGCTGGCAAGAGGGTATGCCCAAACAAAGATATGCAAGTAAAGGGGGAAACAGCCTGATCCCTCACCCTTCAGTGTAGCAAAGGAAGGTGGAGTACAGCAGGGGGGCCGAAAGGTTTGTCTGACCAGCACCTTGTTCAAGACCTATACAAGACCAATGGACAGTCCGTCGAAACAGTTGAGGAATTGTAAGACAGGTTATCTGATATGGAACACTTTGTTAAACCATTTGATGTATGCAGATGATTTGGATTTTATGTCCCCCAGCTCTGTTGGGGTTTCGCGGAGGTAAAGGGGCTGTTTAGATATGATGGCATGCTGGAGGAGTATGGGGGGTTGACTATTGGAAGGTAAAAGTACAATGCGAAGAAAGGTTGGAAGGTGTTGTATGAGTAATGTGAGATTAGGACCAACGAGTATCAGAAGCGTGCATTTCCCAGGATGTTTCTACACTGTCAGAGGCAAATCGCCTCGCGTTAGAGATCGTGTAACTGTACAGAAGACGTGAGTCGGAGTGAGGGCATCCAGTCATCAATGGCGAGGTCTTGTTGAAGATGATGGCAGGATAATGTATAAGCAGAGACCGAAATGTTGTATTGTTCAGCGACAAAACATCGTTGTTCGGAGGGAAACAGATGGGGAGTTCCGAGAGGCGAGGGGGAGGGGAGATCACTGTTCTGATGATGTGAAAGTGAGGTTGTTTCGTGCATACTGCACCCATATGTTTGCAGCCCCATTGTGGGTCAACTTCAAAGACGAGACCACATTGCGCAAAACTTCAGGCTAGCAATATAATGACTGCCTGTGAATCATTGCTGAGGAAAGCCCAGGCCAGTCCAGTAGCAGTGCAAGTAAGCTCTTGTGATTCAGGGTTAAGCACTTTACAGGCTCTCTTGAGAAACCTAATGTTTAAGTTCATGTCCCGACTTGATGAGTCTCAAAATTTCACAACAGAACATCTATGTTATCCAATGAAGTGGTGTGCTATAGAGTTAAAGGAAACGAACAAGAACATCTTGGTCCAAATGTGTCGTATAGAGGTTAAAGGAAAACCGAAAGCGAACAGAACATGCAAGGATCATGTTACGTATAGAGTTTAATTAACCGAAACAGACAGAGGCAGGAACGAGTACAAGAGGGAGGGGAAATCCTGTTCCAGGGAGAGTGTTAAATTAACGCGGCGAAGGCGAGAAAAAGAACATAGAACACAAAAGAACGATTGGCAGGAGTGCATCGGGGGTAGTGAGATCTCAAGAGCCCAGACACGTGTCCGAATATTAGGGGATGAGGAGAGGAGAAGACGTTCCGTTGCCATTTTACGCCCGAGGCTTCCGAGGGAGGTTATCCAGTTTATCTGACTCACGACCGGGTCTGTGCGACTCTGTGTGGTGGATACGTCGTCAAAGTTTTCCTGCAAAGTTTTTATTTGTATTGCTGCACACTCTCTGGAAGACACACCACGGCACCCTGACGTAGCTTAGCGCGTTGCTAAGGAGGATTACCGTGGAAACCAGCGAGAGGCGACTAAGCTTCGCCCCGTCAACATCAAACCTGATTTGACTTTCTGCTTCCTGTTTAGGAGGATTATCATACAATGAGACGGTAATTACTGTTGTCTTAACGACAAGAGATTATTATGGTCTGCAGAGCTGTTGTCAAGCCTTGTTTGTTGTAGCGTAGCATTGTAAGCCTTTCGGCATGGTAATGTGTCTGCGATGCTAACCTTGCTAGCGTTCTTGTGAAGTGAGGCTTTAAGCAGCCAATCAGGACATTTAGGGACATTTTTAACTTCCTTGTTCTCACAAGAACAATAGCTGTTTCTTCTTCTAGGAATCGCTCTGCTCAGACAGGAAGATTAGAGAGCGGTGCGCCTCTCTATCCACTCCCCCTCCCCCCTCTCTCCTGTTGTATCCTGAAGGTTCCACTTGGGACACAACAAAGGGGGAAGGGATGAAAGGAGGCAAACAGAGGAAGCGGAGGAGATCACTGAGAAAAGAATAAACAACTATTGAAGGAGGGATTGGGAGCAGAAAGACAAGAGAGAAAGAGAGGGAAAAGAGAGAGAGGGAGAGAGAGAGAGGGGGAGAAAGAGAGAGAGAGAGGGAGAGGGAGAGAGGGAGAGAGGGAGAGAGGGAGAGATGGCCACAAACAAACCTGGTCTTTGTCGTAAATAAACGACCATCTTGATGAATATGCATCATTATGTATAATCTGGCTCTTCATGCTATTGTTGCTGCTCAAAATTCACACAGAACATCTATTATCCATGTTCTATAGAGTTTAAGAACCGTAACACAGAACATCTTGGATCCATGTTCTATAGAGTTTAAGAACCGTAACACAGAACATCAAGGATCCATGTTCTATAGAGTTTAATAACCGAAACACAGAACATCAAGGATCCTGTTCCAGGATTTAATAACCAGAACATAGAACATAGAACACAAACATGGCAGATGCTCGTTATCTCAAGAGGAAGGAGAACCACATTCCATTTAGGGGATGAAGAACGTTCCGTTGCCATGACGCCCGAAGCTTCCGGAAGGTTCCATTTTCTGACTCACGACGGGTCTGTGCGACTGGGTGGTTGATACGTCGTCAAAGTTTTCCTGCAAAGTTTTTATTTGTATTGCTGCACACTCTCTGGAAGACACACCACGGCACCCTGACGTAGCTTAGCGCGTTGCTAAGGAGGATTACCGTGGAAACCAGCGAGAGGCGACTAAGCTTCGCCCCGTCAACATCAAACCTGATTTGACTTTCTGCTTCCTGTTTAGGAGGATTATCATACAATGAGACGGTAATTACTGTTGTCTTAACGACAAGAGGCTATTATGGTCTGCAGAGCTGTTGTCAAGCCTTGTTTGTTGTAGCGTAGCATTGTAAGCCTTTCGGCATGGTAATGTGTCTGCGATGCTAACCTTGCTAGCGTTCTTGTGAAGTGAGGCTTTAAGCAGCCAATCAGGACATTTAGGGACATTTTTAACTTCCTTGTTCTCACAAGAACAATAGCTGTTTCTTCTTCTAGGAATCGCTCTGCTCAGACAGGAAGATTATAGCAGAGGCGGTGCGCTCTCTCTATCCACTCCCCTCCCCCCCGTCTCTCCTTGTTGTATCCTGAAGGTTCCACTTGGGACACAACAAAGGGGGAAGGGATGAAGAGAGGAAAACAGAGGAAGCGGAGGAGATCACTGAGAAAAGAATAAACAACTATTGAATGAGGGATTAGGAGCAGAAAGACAAGCAGAGAAAGAGGTGAGAAAGAGAGAGAGGCGAGAAGAGAGAGAGGGGGAGATAAGAGAGAGAGAGAGGGAGAGGAGAGAGGGAGAGAGGGAGAGAGAGAGATGGCCACAAACAAACCTGGTCTTTGTCGTAAATAAACGACCATCTTGATGAATATGCATCATTATGTATAATCTGGCTCTTCATGCTATTGTTGCTGGATATCCACAACTCTGTCTCGTCTCCTCTCTCTCTCTCTCCTCTCTCTCTCTCTCCATCTCTCCTCTCCTCTCTCTCTCTTCCTCTTCTCTCTCTCTTCTCTCTCTCTCAAGCTATACCTTCCTCCCTCCCTCTCTCTCCCTCCCTCCCTCCCTCCCTCCCTCCTCTCACCCTAAACAGCTCTGCCAGTGTTGGCAGTCCTGGGCCACACTGGGTAACACTACTGTCTGAAAGCTATGAATAAACATGAGTGGTAATTAGCATGTGCTTGAATAAACATGAGCTGGTATTTATAATAATGGTGGGATTGTGGGGTGTTATGATCTAGATGATTTGCTTTTGTAAGAGGAGCGTGAGCGTTGGAGTGAGCGTGATCCTGGTTGACGTGAGTAGACTGAAGATGTGTCACACAGGAGCAGGGCTTTAGCTCGGTGGGATAGACTGACTTTAGATCAAAGCTTGGAGGTTCGAATCTCCTCCTTGTTTCTTTTAGGATAAAATGTCTGTCACACACGCACGCAACGCTAACCACACACACACACACAACAACACACACACATAACACACACACTCACACACACACACACAACACACACACACAAACAACACACACACACGCAACCGCACGCACGCACACACACATCAGACACACTGCCACGCAACAACCCCACACACGCTACACAGGCAGGCACACCACACGTTCGCACGCACACGCACGCACGCACCGCACAACACACTGGCAGGCACGCACGCACACACACAAACACACACATCAGACACACACATCAGACAGACACATGATGTCACACACACACAGACAAAGTGTACACACACAGTGTACACACTCACTGTACACACACTCACTGTCGCACACGCACGCACACACACACGCACGCACACACGCACGCACACACACACGCACACGCAGGCACACACACGCACACGCACGCACGCACACACACACACGCACACACGCACGCACACACACGCACACACACACACACACACGCACACACACACACATACACACACACTCTTTTACACCCAAACTGACTCACTAACACTCTTGCTGGCAGTTTAACTCACCTGGAGGAACAAGGGTCTAATTAGTGACAATGAGAGAAGTTAATTTAGTCAGACACCTCAGGTAATGGGCTTTCATGCTTTTACCAAGTCCCTCCCCCCTCTCTTCTCCTCCCTCCCCCCTCTCTCTTCCTCCCTCCCCCTTCTCTCTTCCTCCCTCCCCCTCCTCTTTCTACTGTTCTCCTTCCACTCTCCTCCTCTATCCTCTCTCTCTCTCTCTCTCTCTCTCTCTCTGTCCCTCTCTCTTGTGTCTCCCTGGCCCCCTCTCCTCGTCTCTTCTCTCCTTCCTCCCTCTCGTCTCTCCTCTCACCGTATTCTCACAGCTCCATCAGTTCTTTGTCTGACTCTCATTCTCATGTTTGACAAGGTGTCAAGTAGTGTGTGTACGAACGTGTGTGTGTGTGTGTGAACCTACATGAGTATTCTGCAGGGATTTTGCAGTTGGCAAAGCAGGTGAGATTGTCAATTTAACTAAGTGGGAAACGACTTAATTCTCAGAATCATGTCTGAGACTGTGTGTCTGTGTGTGTATAAATGTTTGCTAGCAGGTGATCCTGTTGTTGACAGATGGTGTTTGTGAGAAGAGCTTGTTCCCCACAGATTCTAACCCCAGGACACACACACAAACACACACACATACACACACACTGCCCAGGGGTACTAGTGCAAAACACACCTGTCTTTGCCAGACAATCACCCTGCAGAAAGACACAGATATTGTTAATCACAGCTAGGTCACTCATCAGTAAATAAGGGGTTGGCTTTAAACCAGGAGGTTGTGAGAGGAGGGGTGAGAGGAGGGGTGAGAGGAGGGGTGAGAGGAGGGGTGAGAGGAGGAGAGAGGAGAGAGGATGGAGAGAGGATGGAGAGAGGAGGGGAGAGAGGGGGGAGAAGAGGAGGAGAGAGGATGGAGAGAGGAAGGGGAGAGAGGGGGGAGGAGGGAGAGGAGGGGAGAGGAGGGCAGAAGGTGAGAGAGGGAGGGAGAGGAGGGGGAGAGGATGGGGAAGAGAGGAGGGAGAGGAGGGAGAGGAGGGGATATAGAGGAGGAAAGAGGAGACAGAGAGAGAAACAGAAAAAGATAGAGAGACAACTGAGGAGAGGGGAGCACAGGGAAACAGGAGGAAGGAGCAGGAAGACTATCTACTTTCTCGATTGAGGTCTGTTTTAACCTCTTCCATCAGTAGCCCTTTCCCCTGTAGCCCTAGCTTAAGCCCCTTTCCCCCCCCGTAGTGTAAGTAGGGCATCTTGGATCAGATAATTAGGGGAGCAGTAAATAGCTTAACAGCAGAGCATCACCCAGGAATCCCTGGCAAGTGGCCATCGGTGGAACGGCCATCTTGGATCAAGGAGGGATCAGTGAGAAGAGGGAAGAAAGGAGAGAGGAAGAAGAGGAGAGAATGAGAGGAGAAAGTGTAGGCTCCTGTAATTAGTCAGTTAATTACATCTGATCAGCTTGGGGATGTGTGTCATTCTGATGTGGGTTAATGTGTGTGTAAAATGTGTGTGTATATGTGCAAACATGTGAAGTGTGTTTATGCTATGTGAAATATGTGGCAGTGTGTGTGTTTGTGTTCAATGTGTGTGTGTGGTGGTCCGTCGTCAAATGAAAGTGTTTGGTGAGATGGAAGCTAATTCTCCCAGTCTTCAGCTAATAGTGTGCTAATTTAATTTCAGTCTGTAACTCATTAACACAGTTAATTAATACACTGACATCAGAGACAGTGTGTGTCGTTAACACGGTGACATAAGAATGAGAGTCTCACTACAACCCACCCACTGCTGAAGAAACAAACAGCTGGGAAGAGGGATGGAGGAGGTGGGGGGAGAGGGATGGGAAGCAGAGAGAGAGGTGAAGAGCAGGAACTGGGGGAGAGAGGATGGGGAGAGAGATAGAGAGGAGAGAGAGGATGGAGAGAGCGAGGATGGGAGAGAGAGGATGAGAGACAGACAGGAATGGGCAGAAGAGAGGAGAGAGAGGATGGACGATGAGTGGGAGAGAGAGAGGATGGGAGAGAGGGAAGGGAGATTAGAAGGATGGGAGATGCGAGGATGGAGAATGAGGGAGGGAGAGAATGGGAGGGGATGGAGAGAGAGATGGAGAGAGAGGGAGGAGACGGATGGGAGAGAGGATGGGAGAGAGAGGATGGGAGAGAGAGGATGGGAGAGAGGAGAGGAGAGAGAGGATGGGAGAGAGAATGGAGAAGAAGGTAGAGAGAGGATGGGAGAGAGTGGGAGAGAGAGAAGATGGGAGAGAGAGGATGGGAGATAGAGGATGGGAGATAGAGGATGGGAGAGAGAGGATGAGAGACGGATAGGGAGAGAGAGATGGGAGAAGAGAGGAGAGAGAGGATGAAGAGGATGGAGAGAGAGATGGGAGAGAGAGGAATGGAGGAGAGGAGTGGAGAGAAAGAAGGATGGGAGAGAGAGGAGAAGAGAGAGGGAATGGGAGACAGGGAGGAATGGGAAGAGAGAGGATGAGAGAGAGGATGGAGAGAGAGATGCGGAAGAGAGAGAGAATGGAAGATAGTAGGATGGGAAGAGGAAGGATGGGAGAGAGAGAGAGATGGGCGAGAGAAGGAGAAGAGAGGTGGGAGAGGAGGATGGGCAGAGAGATGGCAGAGAGAGAGAGAGAGAGGAAAAATGAGGTTAGAGAGAGGGTGGAGAGAGGATGGGAGAGAGAGGAGAGAGAGGATGGGAGAGAGAGAGAGGGGTCAGAGACAGAAAGAGAGAGAGAGGGGGGTTTAGAAAGTGTGAGGTAGACAGGATGAGGGAGAAAGACATCTTAAGGGGTGGGGACACATTTCGATGTGACACATACCAGGCGTCTAGCAGCAGGGGGCGTGTTAAGACGCGACACACAGTCCCTTTGGGGGCATGTTTGGGGACTAGTTTGGGGACGTTAAACCACAACAGGTGTCGAGGAGATCTGTTTCCTGCGGTTGTGCTCAGTGTGTCTGGACGCACGGGGGGGCGAATTTCAGAGTGGCACACACGGTGACTCTGTGGCAAATTTGATTATGGTTGGCAGGAAGAAGTGGTCCGACAGTTAACAGGTGCCCCTCACAGCAGAGCTACTTGGAAGACTTGTTCCACCCTGAGTACATATTCTCTCTACCTCTCTCCCTCTCCCTCACCCTCTCCGTCCCTCCCTCTCTGCCTCTCTCTCTCTCTCCCTCTCTCTTTATCTCTCGCCCTCTTCCTCTCTCCCTTTTTTCCTCTCCCTCTCCCTCACCCTCTGCCTCCCTCTCTCCCTCTCTCTCCTTCTTTCCCTCCCTCTCTCCCTCCCTCCCTCTATCCCCCTTCTCTCTATCCCCCTCCCTCTCTCCCTCTCCCTGTTAGTCTCTCCATCTGTCTCTTCATCTCTCCCCAAATTCTCTCCCTCTCACACTTCCCTCTGATATTGGATCAGTCCAAGCCCCCCATCCATTCTTTCCACCTGTTTGGCCCAGTCAAATGCCCCCTGCCTCTCCCTCTCCCTCCCTCTCTCCCTCCCTCTCTTCCTCTCTCTCTCTTTCTCTCTCCCTCTCTCCCTCTTTCGCTCTCTCTCTCCCTCCCTTTATCCCTCTCTCTCTCCCTCGATCTCTCTCTCTCTCCTCTCTCTCTCACACACACCTCTCTCTCCGTCTCTCTCGTTCTCTCTCCTTCTCTCTCGAAATCCATGCATTCTTTTGACTCTCTGTCTTTCATACACAGAAAACAGGAATAGTTCTGTTCTTCTAGGTTAATTAGAGTCTCTGTCTTATAACAACACACACACGTACACACAGACACAGAGAGAAACACACACGTACACACAGACACAGAGAGAAACACACACACGTACACACAGACACAGAGAGAAACACACACACGTACACACAGACACAGAGAGAAACTTACACACAGACAATCACACACAGACACAGAGAGAAAAACACACACACACGTACACACACACCATTAAGTTCTCCACCTGGCCATCGCGCTGGACACACCTATCGCCAGGAGGCTACTCCCCCACAATGCACTGCGCTGTAATTATGCAAATTATTCAGAGGAGCAGGAAGGCTGATTGGCCGGCCCTCACCAATTAGGGCAGTGTTAATTAAGGAGCATCGTTAGTGATGAAACGCTGGTGTGTGATTAGTCCAGCAGCAGGAGACTCTGCCAATCAATTACTGCGATTTCACACAAACCTGCATGTGTGTGT
>BROE01000002.1:2194797-2197297 GCA_036571765.1 Plecoglossus altivelis
TATGTGTGTACAGTTAACTGTCTGTGTGTGTATGTGTGCGCGTGTGTATGCGCATAATCGCCTGTGTGTGCATGTGAGCGTGTGGATGCATGTGCGTGTTTCGTAAAGTTGCCGCCAATGCGTGTGTGTATATAGTGCGTGACATGGCGTGTGTGTGTGCGTGTACGCTTGTGTGTTGTGCCTCATACACATAGTATCAGAAAACAGCTCACTGTGTGTGGCTATCCTGTGCGTGTGCTGCGTGTGTGCGTGTGTGTGTTGTGTGCGTGTGTGGTGCATACGTGTGTGTGCGTGTGTGTGAATGATATAACTCCTCTCAAAAACACAGTTTTATTTCTGGTTCCCAGAACACAGATGAGTGTGAAACTGATAATGGTGTTTTTCTTGCTCATTCTTTTCCCATGAGCAAACCCAAACCACACACACACACACACACACACACTTACTCACCACTCACTCACACACACACACACACACACACATTACTCACACTCACTCACACACCAGGTTTTAAATGATAAGAGACACCTAGAAGCCATGGTGTGAACTATGTGTGATGCTAACGCTAGCTGCGAGTGGGTGTTAGCTTGCTAGTTATGATCACGCTAGCTGCGAGTGGGTGTTAGCTTGCTAGTTATGATCGCTATTGCTAGCTGTTGGCTAGCGTGCAACGTGGCTATCAGGATGAACAGATTCACTAGCTAACACTGAATATCAACATATGCAGAACACTCCACGCACAGATGTCTCTGTCTGTGAGAGGGGGAAGGGAGCAGAGGGAGGAGGCGGAGAGGAGGGAGAAGAGGGAGAGAGAGGTGAGAGAGAGGGAGGAAAGGAGAGAGAGGGGAAGACGAGAAGGGAGGGAGGAAGGACAGGAGAAAGGGTTAGTGGTGTGCGTGTGTGTGTGCGTATGTGTAGTGTGTGTGTGGCCCAAAACGGGTGGTTTACCTTGTTCTCCAAGATTCATAAATAGAAAATCCACCTGTTGTTGCCATGGTTCCCTTGGGACACGCCCTTGTGGCCCGTCGTATCATGCTAAGAGCACCGGCTGGCAGGCCAATCATCACCATTCTTGTCTGACTCATTAGGAATATTCATAATTAAGAACACGTTGTAAACGTCCCCCACCTCTCTCTCTCTGTCTCTTCTCTTCATAAAGACATCTTTGACACTCTCTCTCTCTGTCTCTCTCTCATAGACATGCTTATGACACTCTCTCTCTCTGTCTCTCTGTTGCTCTCTCTCGGTTATTCTCACTCTCATTCTCTCTCTTCTGCTGTCTCTCCCATAACATGCTTATGACTGTGTATGGATACCCACACACACTCTATCCATAATTTAATAATGAAGCGTTCAAATCCATCTGGTTTAACAGGCCGTCGCCGTGGCAATGGCTTCATCACCACAATGACGGGCCAGAATGTGTTAATGATTTTTTGCTGGGGTATGTGTATGTGTGCGTGGGAAGATAAGCGAATGTGTGTGTGTTGGTGCTTGCATTTGTGCTCGATAGAGAGAAGGAGGCCGAGAGAGAGAGAGACCGAGAGAGAAGACCAAGAGAGAGAGACCAGATGAAAGAGGACTGAGGAGATGAGAGAGAGAGAGATAGAAGAGAGAGAGAGAGAGAGAGACCGAGAGAGAAGAGAAAAGAGAGGACGAGGAGAGAGAGACCGAAGAGAGACTGAGAGAGGAGTTGAGAGAGAGAGATGAGATGATGGAGAGAGAGAGAGAGAGAGAAGAGAGAGATGGTGCGTATCTCTACAGTACTGAATATAATATGTATTGTAATAATATGATGTATTTAAGTTAACCCAACTCTTTCAGACACACAGCAGGTGAGCAAAGCTGACTTAACACTTTGTCAGCAGTGAGAAAATGTGACATGATGAATGTGACATGCTGAATGTGACATGATGAATGTGAGTGTTGTTAATTGGCCCGACTAATTATACTCACAGGGCGTCATTAGAGAAAGGCTGCTGTGTGTGTGCATGTGTGTGTGATGCATCTGCCTGTGTGTCATTCGGTGCGCGCGCATGTATGTGGTGCTATGCATAAGTAGATGTGTGCGCGCAAAAGGTAATGTGTGTGTGCATGTGTGGGTTACATTGTGTGGTGTGTGTGTGATAAGTGTGCGCTGGTTGTGTCTGTGCTGTGTTTGTGCATGTGTGTGTATGTGCGCGCGTGTGTGGTGCGCGTGTATGAGTGTATGCAGGCGATGCGTGTATGCGAAGGTTGTGGCATATGTGTGCATGTGCGGGGTGCGTCGTAGTGCGCGTCGGCGCGTCGGTGCGTGTGGTGTGTGGTGTGTGGGTGTGTGCGTGCGTGTGTGTGTGTGGCTGTGGCGTGGTGTGTTGTGTGTGTGTGGTAAACCACATTTGGTCTTTTTCTTGCTCCCAGAAAACCTGAAGAGTTCAGTTCCTTCAAACTCGATCATCCTCATTTCTTTACAATCATCCGGATGCAGAACATGGAGGGAAGGAGAGAGAGAGAAAGGAGG
>BROE01000002.1:2202297-2203692 GCA_036571765.1 Plecoglossus altivelis
CAAAACACTGGATGGTGAGGAGGGTGACCATGTTATAACCTCTACATGCTAGATGTTATAACCTCTACATGCTAGATGTTATAACCTCGACATGCTAGATGTTATAACCATGACATGCTAGATGTTATAACCATGACATGCTAGATGTTATAACCATGACATGCCAGATGTTATAACCATGACATGCCAGATGTTATAACCATGACATGCCAGATGTTATAACCATGACATGCCAGATGTTATAACCATGACATGCCAGATGTTATAACCATGACATGCCAGATGTTATAACCATGACATGCCAGATGTTATAACCATGACATGCCAGATGTTATAACCATGACATGCCAGATGTTATAACCATGACATGCCAGATGTTATAACCATGACATGCCAGATGTTATAACCTCGACATGCTAGATGTTATAACCATGACATGCTAGATGTTATAACCATGACATGCTAGATGTTATAACCATGACATGCTAGATGTTATAACCTCTACATGCTAGATGTTATAACCATGACATGCTAGATGTTATAACCATGACATGCCAGATGTTATAACCTCTACATGCTAGATGTTATAACCATGACATGCTAGATGTTATAACCACTTCACAGTTCCTCAGGGTTCTGAAAGGAACAGGTAGTCATGACAACGCTGACCCAATATCACTTCAGCGCTTCTCCTTTGAATCTTTTAAAAAGACAAAGAGATGCAACATAACGTAATCGTTTGTGGCAAAGTCTAAACACTCACAAGCACACTTTATTTCACGCTAGAGACGCCTGTCTAGTAAAGATGCAGAACTGAATGTCATTACAACCCTGTGAGAGAGACGATCACAGTCTGAAAGATGAAAGATGGGTGTGTGTGTGTCGTGTTGGTTGTGTGTGTCTGTGGTGTTGTGTGTGTTCATGTGTATTATTCATATTGAACACGCACAAAACACTACACCAAGCTTGTCAGAAGTGTACATTATCTCCAGTCTGTTGCGCTATCTTGCACTATGTGTGTGTTGCCTACCCTCTTCTCACACACACACCAAACACACACACAGCCACAGCACACACACCACACGTACACACACCACACACGTCTCGGTGGTGGACGTAACATCGATAGGTTTATGCCACTAAAACCAGGAGCAGTGTATTGGTTGTAATCAAGCCAATTTGTCACCCACCTGACAAGCGCTTAACACCTTCAACTCACGGTGCCTGTTTGTCCATGTGTGTGTGTGTTGGGGTGTGTTGTGGGTGTGTTGTCGCATGTGTGGTGTTGTGTGTGGTGTGGCCATGTGTGTGCCCATGTGTTTGCTTGTGTGTGTGTGTGCTGTCCATGTGTGCGGTGGGGTGACACAAGCAGACAAAAACAGAGTTGTATGTGTG
>BROE01000002.1:2203778-2237297 GCA_036571765.1 Plecoglossus altivelis
AAAAAAAAGAGAGATCTCCCCCCTTCTCTCTTCTCTGTCCTCTCTTTCCTGTCCTCTCCCTCAACTTGGCGATCAGTAAAAAAGACAAGAGTGTGTTTGAAAGGACAAGCAAAGATCAAATGACAAGCTGAAGATGCAGGGCTAGTGCTGCCCCCTGCTGGCTAGAGCACAGAGGTACACGAACAACAAATAGTTGAATCAATGCAACCATGTAGGAATTTATTGAGAAAAAACAGAAATAAAAGTCATAAGATCATCCATCCATCCAACATCATCACATCCATCACATCCTCTATCATCATCTTATCATCAACATCCTCATGGTGTAGGTTTGTTTTTTTTTTTTTTAAAACAAACTAAAATATAAAAAATTTAAAAATTCACATGTAAAATTAATAGTTAAAAAACATTAAAATATCTGTGTGCATGGCAATGTGTATAGTGTGTGTAGCAGTGTGTGTATTGTTTGTGTTGGTTGTGTGTGTGTATTGTTGTGTGTGTGTGTATTCAAGCGAGTGTGTGGTTGTGTGTGTATCTGTGTGTGTGTAATAGCGTGTGTGGTGTTGTGTGTTGGTGTGTGTGTGTGTGTGTTTGTGTGTGTGTGTGTATAAGCGTGTGTGTGTGTGTGTGTGTGTGCTGTGTGTGTGTGTGTATGTTGTGGTTCAGTTGTCCTTCTTGCCCCAGCTAAACAAGCTCGACTTCTTCTTCTTAGTCTTGTCTTTCTTTACATCTAAGAGAGGTTAGAAACAAAAAGGTTAACAGAACAACAAAGACTCACTAGCAAAGAGTGAGAGGGGAGAGGGGAGGAGGGGGAGAGAGGGAGGGGGGGGAGGAGAGGGGAGAGAGGGGAGGAGAGGAGGGAGGAGAGGGGGAGAGGGGAGGGGAGGAGGGTAGAGAGGGGGGGGAGAGGGGGAGAGAGGAGGGGTAAGAGAAGGGGAGGGAGGGTAGGGGGAGAGAGGAGGGTAAGAGAGCGGGGAGGAGATGGGTTAGGGGAAGAGAGGGGGGGGAGAGAAGGGGAGGAGAGGGGGAAGAGGGAGGAGAGTGGGAGAGAGGGGAGGAGAGGGGGAGAGAGAAGGGTAAGAGAGGGGGTGATACATGTGTTCCTGTGTGCGTGAGAGAGTGTGCATGTGAGTGTGTGCGCTTGTGAGTTAAGAGTGTGCGTGTCCACGCAGGTGAAGTAGGTGGGGATCAACTCCATTTAACTAATAATAATCCTCTGAAGGGAAATGGTGATCTGGAGGTTATCCATTAGTGCTCAGGGGAACACACACACCACACACACCATACACACACCATAACACAAAACACACAAACACACAACACCATAAAACAACCCACACATACACTATAGGAAAAGGGTACTATACAAAACTAATATAAACATAAAAATATCTTCATATCTGAAAGTTTTCTGATAAAAGCTTTAGATAATGAGGGAATGTTTTGAACAGGAAGTGACATGAACTCACCCAGGTTCTTCATCAGTATATCAAGCTGCTGGTCCTCCTCTTCCTCCCTGAGAAGAACCCAGAGGACACACATGAGGATATGTCTTGTTCTCTCTCTCTCCTCTCTCTCTCCACACATACGCACACACACTCTCTCACATTCTCTCACACACACAATCTCTGTCATACACACACAGACAGCCTCACTATATATGCTTGCAACATGTCTCTCTCACACAGAAACATACACACAGACACAATCATACACACACAGTCGCACACAATTATACACAGTCACACACACACCTGAGTCTGTCATCGTCCAGGCCCTCTATGATGGCGTTCCTGTCGTTGACGATCTCTAACAGTTTAGCCATGAGCTCCTCCTCTCTCCTCCGATCCCAGGAGGTCTTTAGACTGTCTGCATGGGTACACACACACAAGGAACGTTGATACACACTCGAGACCACAGCTTGTACAAACAACACATCCCTCTTGGCTCACCAGGTTTTTGTCCATTCAGTTCCTCAGTTCTGCTCAACTGGGCTGCTTTCTCCAGGTCTGGTTCCTAGCATGCACCACACACACACACACACACACCACACACACACACATCATGCACACACACCATGCACCACACAACACACACACACCACACACACATGGGCGAGCACACACACACACACCCATGCACTGCACTGCATCACCATCGGCATACCATGCCCTAACACGCCACACACGCACCATGCAACACCCATGCCACACTCACACAGCACAGCAAGCACATGCACACCACACCACACATGCACACACACAAACACATACATTCACACACACACATTGTCACATACACACACACACGGGAGCACCTGTGTGAACATGCACACACACACACACAACACACACACACACATAGCGGCAGAACACAGACACCATGGCACGCACACTGAACACCATACAGGCAATACACGACGACAATTTATAAATATTGTGGCGACCTCTGTGGCCATTTGTGTGTGTGTGTGTGTGGTGCCGTGCATGTGTGGATGTGTGTGTGTGTGTGTGTGCGTGCGGTGTGAGGGTGTGTGATATGCTAGTCTGTCTGTGTGGTGTATGTGTGTGTGTGGTACAGGGTGTGTGTGGTATGGTGTGGTGTGTGTGTGTGTGTGTGTGTGTATGGGTGTGTGTGTGTGTGTGTACAGTGTGGTGTGTGTATACTACATGTAACCAGATCAGATCTCTCCTTATGGCACTGTTTGTTCTGATGAGAATTGAACGCAGAAAAGTCCCTCAAAATCCTGAGCTCGTCATCAAGAGTCTCTCTCCGTCTGCAAACACATACATACTCATACACAAACACGCATACACACCACACCCACACATACACACCCATATCAACACACATATCACACACACATCACACACACCATACACACACAACACAACACACAAGACATTACCCACACACATACACACCAGCATACACACACAACAGCACACACCGCACATAGCACACACACCACACACCACACACACACACTACACAACCCACTTAAAGGTCAGATTAAATGTTTGTTTTCTCTCAATAGAACGTTCTTTTCTCCTCTAGTTTTGTGTGTGGTCAGGTGTGTGTGTGTGTCAGGTGTGTGTGTGTGTGTCAGGTGTGTGGTGTCGTGGTCCAGGTGTGTGTGTGTCCAGGTGTGTGTGTGTGTGTCCAGGTTGTGTGTGTGTCCAGGGTGTGTGTGTGTGTGTCCAGGTGTGTGTGTGTGTGGTCCAGGTGTGTGTGTGTGTGTCCAGGTTGTGGTGTGTGTGTGGTCCAGGTGTGTGTGTGTGGTGTAGAGTGTGTGTGTGTGTCAGTGTGGTTGTGTTACCCTGCTCAGAGCTTCGGAGTTGTGTTTCCAGCAGGACTCCTCGTGTCTCCAGCTCGTTCAGACTGGCCTCAATCTCCTTCAGCTCACTAAGAATCTGCTGCTTCGGGATGTAGTCTGGCTTGGCCTACACACACGCACGCACGCACACACGCACACACACGCCCCACACACGCACACCGCAGACACACACCGGCAGCAAGACACACTCCAGCACATGCATAAAACAACACAACAGTGCATAAACAACACCCCACACACACACAAAATAATTGAATATATAACTATACATATCTTCTTATTCTTGTGACTGATGATACTCATGATACTGTAAACACTGTGTGTGTTCACCTTTAATACTGTTCTTATTGGTTTTATTGATTTGATTCAAAGCACCGTGAGCTGCAATTCTCCTATGAAAGTTTCTATATAAATAAAGTATTTTTATTATGATTAACATGAATATAACAGCTACATTGTTCTATATAATGTGACAGACTCGCTAACATACTGACCACAGATAGCCTGGCCTCTATGTCTCTGCAGGTCTGTCCATTCAGGCCACCTGAGGAGAGGGGAGGGTGGAGAGAGGGGCGTGGGGAGAGAGGGGGGAGAAGAGGGGGAGAAGGAGGGGAGAAGAGGGGGAGAGAGGGGGAGAAGAGGGGGGGAGAAGAGGGGGAGAGAGGGGAGGGGGGAGAGAAGGGGGAGGGGAGAAGAGGGGAGAAGAGGGGAGAAGAGGGTGGAGAAGAGGGGAGAAGAGGGGGAGAAGAGGGGGAGCAAAGGAGGGGGGAAGAGGGGAGAAGGAGGGGGAGAAGAGGGGGAGAAGAGAGAAAGACTATAAGGGTAAGTGCTGATGATTCAGGGTGTGTGTTTGTGTGTGTATGTGTGTGCTAGAGTGTGTGTGTGAGAGAAAAAAGAGAGAGAGAGAGTGTGGTGGTGTGTGTGTGTTGAGAGTGTGTGTGTGTGTGTGTTGTGTGTGTATGTGTGTGCTGAGAGTGTGTGTGTGTGATGTGTGTATTGTGTGTGCCTGAGAGTGTGTGTGTGTGTGTGTTTGTGTGTGTATGTGTGTGCCTGAGAGTGTGTGTGTGTGTGTGTGTATGTGTGTGCTGAGAGTGTGTGTGTGTGTGTTGTGTATGTGTGTGCCTGAGAGTGTGTCGTGTTGTTGTGTGTATGGTGGTGGTGAGAGTGTGTGTGTGTGTGTATGTGTGTGCCTGAGAGTGTGTGTGTTTGTGTGTGTATGTGTGTGCCTGAGAGTGTGTGTGTGTTTTGTGTGTGTGTGTTTTGTGTCTGTGTGAGGTTACCCTGGGTCCCAGAGCTGGTAGGCCCTGAAGCCTGAGAGTTTCCTGTCCTTGCTGCCCAGGGCTTGGAGGTGGCCTCAGGCTTCCTGTCTGGGAGGAGCGAGGGGGAGTCTCTGGTCCTAGAGAAGAGGGGGGTCAGAAATAAAGACAAGTGAGGAAACAGACATCATCTAGGCTGCTCTCAGTCTCTCTCTCCCCTCAGTCTCTCTCCCCCCTGTATCTCTCCCCCCTCAGTCTCTCTCCCCCCTCAGTCTCTCTCCCCCCTGTATCTCTCCCCCCTGTATCTCTCCTGTCTCTACTCTGCGCTTTAATTTGGTTTCTACTGTAGCTGCTCACCAGGAGGGGAACCCCGGGCTGGTGTGGTTACTCTGGGGACAGCTTTAAACGCAACACCTCTTTGCCCGGGTGTGGGCATGGAAGATATGGAGGGGCTGGCCCCCTGAAAACAGCCAATCAGGACAGAGCGTTTTTGAGTGGCAGGTATGGAGACCAATTCAAATGTAAAGTTGTGACAATTTTTCCTTCTTGGATCAGTAGCTCATATCAAGGATCAGACCCTGTGCTGACCACAGGAAGAGGAGGAGGAGAGGAGGGGGGAGAGGAGGGAGAGGAGGAGGAGAGAGAGGAGGCTAGAAGGAGGGAGAGGAGGAGAGAGAAACGAGGGAGGGAGAGGAGAACGAAGTCTTACTTGGTCTCCTTGGAGACGGGTTTGAGTTTTGACCTCCAATCTGCTGGAGAACTGCTGTTGTCTGGTCCTGTTGGAAACAAACACACTGTATATAAACACACACACTGTATATAAACACACACATACACACACACACACAGTATATAAACACACACACACACACTGTATGTAAACACACACACACACACACACTATATAAACACACACACACACACACACACTGTCCATCACACACCTGCTGTGGTGGCTGTCTTGGTAGATTCCTTTTCAGGAGTCTTCCCCCACAATGCACTGCGGCTGCTGGGGGCGGGGCTGGGAGGGTCCAAGCTGGTTCCTAGATCAGCCAGCATGGAAGGATCCACCTTCAGCTTCACTCTTCCTCTCACCCCTCCATCTGTCTGTTTCTTAGGACCCACATCTGCAGGGCTGAGGGGTGAGGGACAGGCTGACATACTGCTCTCCTGACTAGATCCACCTTTCTAAACTTCTTTTAATATACATTTAAATAATCGTTCGACCTTTAAAACTTAAAACAGTAAAAGAATGAATCAGAGAAGTGTGAGTGGCCCCCACCTGTGGGGAGTCTTCTTCAGAGTCACAGTCGTCCAGGAAGTTGGGCTGTTGTTGTTTACCTCGGTGGCTGTTGTTGTTGTTGTTATTTTCTTGGAGATAAAAGCTGCAGCTTCTTTCTTGCTGTTCTCTTGTCTGGGTGACATCACCGCCTCCCCTACCTTAGCCCCTCCCCCTGCCTTAGCCCCTCCCCCTGCCTTAGCTCCTCCCCCAGCTTTAGCCCCTCCCTCTCCCAAAGTAACTTCCTGGTCTTTACCTGTACTTCCCTTCTTGCCCCCTCCCAACCCCCCCTTCAGGTTGACAACCACACTCACCCCCCTGCCTCCCCCCTCAGTCCCTATAGCCCTCGCTCCCTCCCCCTGGCCCCCCACAGCCAGGCTCCGGGCCACAACCTGGTTCTGGTCGCTGGCCTGGTTCTGGGTCGTGGTGTCACTCTGAAAGAAGAGAGCACGAGCCTGCTGGGTCTTGGAGGGCGTGGCCACGGGTCTGAGGCTGGAGGGCGTGGAGGGGGTGGAGGGCGTGGCCACGGGTCTGAGGCTGGAGGGCGTGGAGGGAGTGGAGGGCGTGGCCACAGGTCTGGGGCTGGAGGCCCGGGGCGTGGCCACGGGTCTGAGGCTGGAGGGCGTAGAGGGCGTGGCCACAGGTCTGGGGCTGGAGGCCCGGGGCGTGGCCACAGGTCTGAGGCTGGAGAGGCCAGAGGGGGTGGAGGGGCCGGACGAGGCCTGGGAAGAGAGCTCTGGGGTGGGCCGTGAGGAGAGGAACGAGGGGCTGCTGGGTTTTTCAGTCCTGGAGGTCAGCCAGCTTGGGCCTGGTTTGGAGACCGGGGTAGAGGCCAGAGTAGAGGCTGGGGGAGGGGTAGAGGCTGGGGTAGAGGACAGAGTAGAGGCTGGGGATCGATTTCTCAGCCAGCTGGGGCCCAGTTTGGAGGTCGGGGTAGAGGCTGTACTTGAGGCTGAGGGAGGGATGAGGCCTGTTGTAGGCTGGGGGTTGATGCGTCTCCACGGCGCCACAGGCGTGTTGTCGTGGAGCTCCTCGAGGGGCGGAGCTCTACGCTGATGGGCGGAGCAAATGAAGGTTCCTGGTTCTGGCCCAGCCGTGGTTGCCCCTGACAACAGAGTACCGGAACATTCCGCACACCTGGACAACACACGGCAACACCTGGCATGATGACCTGGGCTAGTGCACGAGGTGCTGAGGGTTATATTATGGTCTGTCTGCCTGCCACCCACTCCCTCCTTCTTACTTGGCACAGTTCCTGTGGTACAGTCTCCCATCCAGCAGGTGGCGCTGCACCAGGTGGACGTGCTTGTGACAGCTCACACACTTGTTACTGAGGGTCCCAGCCTGCCTAGACTGCGATGCTGCCCCCTTCTGGAGGGAGGAAGGATGTTTCGCTTTAAAAACCTGATCACTTCTATCCAAGGGGTGAGGAAGGGAAGAAGGAGGGGGGGAGGGGAAGGGGAGACTTACCTGTGCAGCAGAGCGGCCTGATTTGGGTGAGGGTCTTAGAGGGGAGGGAGAGGGGGGAGGCTGGGAGGGGGCGGAGCCAGGGTAGGTCTTAGCTGTTATTGGCTGATTCTTCTTCCCAGAAGGTTGTTCTGTCGATTCTTCTGCTGGACGCTTCACTCCTGCCATACCTCCAACTACACACACACACACAGTCAGTACACACACACACAGTCAGTACACACACACACAGTCAGTACACACATGTATGGCGTACAATATATGAGTGTGTATGTGAGTGTGTGTGTGTGTACTGACTGTGTGTGTGTATATGAGTGTGTATGTAAGTGTGTGTGTACGGACTGTGTGTGTGTGTGTGTGAGTGTGTGTATATGAGTCTGTGTGTGTGTGTGTGTGTGTGCGTGTGTGTGTGCACTGACTGGGAGAGCGGCCATGGAAATAGTTGTAGTACTGAGAGACGTAGGTGAGGATGCTGAGCCGATCAGGAACCCTGAGAGCCAACATGTCCTCCGCATCCAGCAGAGCTGGAATACCCAGCTGCTCCTCTGCCACGCTGAATGCCTGGAGGAGAGGAGGAGGAGGGAGAGGAGGAGGAGCAGGGAGAAGAGGAGGGAGAGGAGGAGGAGAGGAGGAGCAGGGAGAGGAGGAGGAGGAGGAGGAGGAGAGGAGGAGGAGCAGGGAGAGGAGGAGGAGCAGGGAGAGGAGGAGGAGCAGAGAGAGAAGGAGAAGCAGGGAGAGGACAAGGAGGAGCAGG
The DNA here is from genome assembly GCA_036571765.1 of Plecoglossus altivelis. NCBI lineage: Eukaryota > Metazoa > Chordata > Actinopteri > Osmeriformes > Plecoglossidae > Plecoglossus > Plecoglossus altivelis. The sequence continues at coordinate 2,211,872 of BROE01000002.1, forward strand.
GAGAGGAGGAGGAGCAGGGAGAGGAAGAGGAGCAGGGAGAGGACGAGGAGGAGCAGGGAGAGGACGAGGAGGAGCAGGGAGAGGACGAGGAGGAGCAGGGAGAGGACGAGGAGGAGAACAGGAATACAAGAAAGACAATTTAGGTGTCTTCTTGTTACCATAGTAACACACAGTAGCACATAGCAACACATAGTAGCACATGGCAACACACAGTAGCACATAGCAACACATAGTAGTACATGGCAACACATAGTAGCACATGACAACACATAGTAGTACATGGCAACACATAGTAGTACAGCGCTAACACGGATTCATCTCCCTCCCCTCATGTCACACACACTGTCTACACTGTACACACACACACACACACACACTGTCTACGCTGTACGTACACACACACACAGTAGTAGAGAGAGAGAGAGGGAGACAGGCATTTCTTCATTCCTATACACTCCCTCTCAACACATAACTGGAACAGCAGGATGTGTGTGTGACCCTAACTCTATGGGTGAACTAACACTAACACTATGGGTGAACATGATTATGAATGTCAAAGCACTGACATTGCAACCCAACAACTGAACTGTGTGAACGAAGAATGGGTCTCTGCTGTTTGTGTGTGTGTGTGTGTGTGTGTGTGTATGTGTGTGTGTGTGTGTGTGTGAGAGAGAGAGTGTGTGAGCAGACACAAGTGTGTGTGTTTACGTCCAAATCTAGACCTGTCGGTCAACAGGAACTGTTGGAGCTGGCTAGAGGAGGAGAAGAGGAGGAGGAGGAGGAGGAGGGAGAGGAGGAGGAGGAGGGAGAGGAAAAAGAGGACAGAGGGAGAACTAGTTGACATGTGAAGATGTCTGTCCAATCAAATCTGTCTTCATATCCTCCAGCTGTTATCAACCTGGACAGTTCTTGATGTCCTCTTTATCAGTGAACTATAAAACAACTTCAGTCAGACGCCATTTTGGATCTGCACTGTCAGCTGCCTCGGAACCCCCATGGAGGCCAGTTACCATGTCAACAGGCAGGTTAGGAGCCTGTCAGAGAACACTAGAGCACAGTGGGAGGCTGGAGCCACCATGGAGGCCAGATGCCTGTTTTACACTGGCTCTGGAGGAAACCAGGCACAAAGAGCACACACTCACCAGCTTGTTGTTGTTGTAGACGTCATCCTTCTTGAGAGACTCAAAGTTACTGTGGTATAAAGTGGACAAAGAGGAAGAGAGGGAGGAAGAGAGGGAGGAAGAGAGGGAGGAAAAGGGGGAGGAAGATGGAGAGGGTGGAAGAGAGGGAGGAAGAGAGGGAGGAAGAGAGGAAGATGGAGAGGGAGGAAGAGAGGGAGGAAGAGGGGGAGGAAGAGAGGGAGGAAGAGAGGGAGGAAGAGAGGGAGATGGAGAGAGAAGACATAAATAACACTGATGATGGTAAACATGACACTTATACCCACGTGAGTGTGTGTGTGTGTGTGTGTGTGTGTGTGTGTGTGTCATCTTTCCTGTGTTGAAACAAAACTTACAACAGACATTTCCAAACCTCACACCATTTCAGGGTTGTTAGGAGTCAACACCTTTACCAACAAGTTAGCTAACAATGCGACCGTAACGTCAGCAAACTACATTTCCCCCCAACACCGACGTCACATCACATCGCAACGTCCTCCAAGATCCGCTGATTCAGATGAATCGGTTTACCGTCAGCGGAGCGGATAATGTCGAATACACAAAGTGATCGGGATAATCTGCAGTCGGACTGTCAGACCGAAGCGGTGGTCTGATCGCCATAACGGGAGCACAGCTACACGATGCGTCTCTGTCATTGCTTTGAACCACAACTACAAGCCTTTAAATACTTGAACTCACGTTTGTTGGGTAACAAATATCTCAAGTCAAAGTTAAATTGTATTTATATAGCACAAATTTAACACAACTATAGTTGATTCAAAGTGCTTTACAGTAAATCAGAAGTTTAAAATAGAAAAGAAGTAGAGAAGATAAGAGAGAAAAGTCAAGGGAGTTTTATATGTCAAGTTAACTTACGCGAATCGAATATTTTACAACTAACTGACGGCTTGTTTACAAAACAGTTCTCAATTAGGTCTAAATAATTGACTGACGTAATGGTAGTCATAAACTTCCGAACCCTGTCATAACGTCCACACACACAAGAGTTAGTCCGTGTACGTGTGTGGGAGGGGCCAGCCTCTACAATTTACATCACTTCCATTTATGCACATTAGTTTTGTAAAGAGCTGAACTTTGACAGCGGAGCACAATGAACCGTGAAAACAATGAACTTCTATGCCACGTATGAATAAACGGCACTGGTTTGTTCCGAGTGCTGTGTTCTATAGGAAACACGTTCAACAACAGAAGTCGTGTTTAGGAACTAAGGAAACGCTAACAGCAAAACACAAACGTCCGGATAACGCGCGATACATGGTACAATAGTAGTCTGCTGTGATTCAGCGTAGCTATGTAGTTCAACTTCAGTGTTAAATTGAATTTCCAGAGCTGTGTTATCGCTCGTTTTTGGTCGTACGAGCAAGGACACTTACATGAGGTCTGGCCGGTGTTTGTGGATGAGCGCGCAGAACGCCAGCCCGTCCCGGAACGACGTGGTCATGTTCGTAATAGACACATCCCGGTATCCGTTGCATTGAATTTTACACCACTGCTGAAGCGCTTTCACCGCCGACATTCCGTTCCAACACTAACCACAACGAACAATGTCAGAGCGGCGGGTGAACCGAATACGGCACCGCAAAATACTTTCCCCAACTTTTCTAACTGAGTTGTTGAAATGACGGTTCAGTCAGGTTGGTCCGTTTGACGCGTTAGTCACGATAGACACAAACCGAGAGGTACAACCAAAAGCGCGTGCTGTGATTCAACGGAACTTCCAAACCAAATGACATGACACCTGAAAAGGTTCCTGTCGTCACGTACGAGCAGGGCGGAGTCGAAGGGTCTGTCTGTCTGTATCAAGAGAGAGAAGAGGCGGCGCCAGAAATGAGATATCCTGGCTTGAAGATCTCTAAAGGTCACGCAGACCAGGCCGCAGCGGCCTGCTACCACTGCCTGTCCCACGAAAGAGAAAAAAGGCAGAACTGTGTCAGAGGAAAAGAAACAGCACCAGTGGCCCGCGAGTGGGTGCCTGCCGCATCCTGGACAGGGAGACCGGAGTAGAAGGAGCCCTCATCCCGATCCTCCCGACACTCCTGCCCTTTTGAGGGATCCCACAAACTTCTCGAACCGCCAAGCATCCGGAAAATAACTCCCCGTGACACTACGCTAGAGAGCCCCAGAGAGAGAGAGAGAAACGTCTTCCCCTCACGAGAGGGAGTAACTCCCCGAAAGGGCCCCAGCAGTTAGCTCGTCCCAGCCAGAGAGTCTGCCCCGAGAGAGCGGTCACGATGACAACGAGAGAGAAGTCTCGAGGACACAGTAACGATTACTGGCTGCAGCTCCCGAAGTACCGCAGAAACAGTAGCGAGCCAAGCACAAAAGGAAGCCGCAGACCACCGCCGAGAGAAGACAGCAAACGGACTGAAGGAGGAGCATTCTGAAGCAGGAAGGACCAGCTAGAGACGTCGGATGCGAAACTAGAATCGACTCATCGCAGAGCTCCTAACTTGTCTGTCTACTAACGCTGAGTTGATAATAGTCCCTCAGGGTCTCTGAACGAATTGATTACGTTCTGACTGTGACCTACCTTCCTTACCTCACCGGGAACCAGGAACACCAATCAAACAATTGTGAAAACCGTGGTTGTTTAGAAGACAAATACTTATGTGTTGTGAAGAGAGAGAGAGAGATATAGAAAAAGACAAGGTGAGCCTACATTTGATTGGGATAAGAAAGCTTTTGCGCCGATGGAAGGAGAGAAGAGAGGGGTATTTAGCCGGAGAGAAGTGTTCAGCTAAAAGAAAAAACAAATGGTTCCACAAGACTTCAGAAGGACTAGAGGGCTCACATCCGTATATTCCTCAACTGTAGATTTGTACGAGTACGTTAAGTAGAAGTTGACATCAAGCAGTACAAAGGAGTATGTACTCGAAGAATAGTAGGTATTCGACTGAAGACAAGACCCATAGGAAATGACGGTTGAATAAATAGAAAAGGGACAGTAGTACGGAGAGAGAGAGAGAGAGAGAGATTAAGAACAGTATGTTATACCGCACCTATGGTCAAGGCGAGGTTTGTGTATGAAAAGAATGAGCGAGAATTGGCTACAGAAAGGAGTGCAAGAGTAAAAGAGGAGAGAAGTGGTTTAAAGTCATCTTATCTTCGCATGCGCCACTGGATGACGTTTGGGGCCAGAGAGAGGTATAGAAGAAAGATGAATGAGAATGCGACAAGACGCCCAAAGTATACTTTCTCTAAAAGACAAGATAATGTCTATTGGACCACTGCATACGTTTTTTAATATGACACTCTGTGTAGGATGTTCTGAGTTTACATGATCAAGTCCTACATGGTAGTTACAGGGTGTGGAGATACTGTATCACAACCAATAATGTGCCAGTTGCAAGCACTTACTTTTTGGGTATTGAAAATCCTTTCAAGTGCACTGAACAAAAACAATCTGTAATCGCACCACAAAGCTTTTCAGAGGCAATAAATAAACTACAATTAACTACTTTTGTTCGTTGACTTCTCACAATTAACCTTCAATTGCACAACTGCCAACACAACAAAATTAGCTGCGGTATTTTAATGAAACCGTGTGATTAATATTGACCGAATATGTTGTAGGAGCCCGACCAATGAGCGTGCCTTGCTTCTTTGTTCATTATGTTGAGTCTGCCGCCTCCAGAAAAGGTGTACGGGAATAAGAAGTGGTACGAGTAAGAGGTGCATAGGTGCGAGTATAAATCAAATTACTATGACATAATTGGAAGTTTTCTAAGCGTTATTTGCGAAATAAATATATCACTTAAAAGACACCATTGATGCCTTCAATCTACACAGCGCAGTACTTCACTCAGTTAGTCTTTATTGAAGCGCGAGCGATGTGCACACCATTTTTTACGGACTCCTAAAATAGGTACTAACATCGTCTAACCAGACTGGGCTGTGTCAGCCATAAGCATACTTAGGGTTTTCTGTTCCGTATACCTGTTCAAATGCTAGCTTCAGAATGCTTGGCTGCCATCTTGAGGTTAAATTGTAGCTATGTGTAGACACATTGGACCCCCCATCTCTCCCTCCCTCTCTCTCCCTCCCTCTCTCTTCCCCCATCTCTCCCTCTCTCTCTCCCTGTCTCCCTGACGTGATAGACGGTCCTTCTGAAAGGGCCCATCTGGATGTCCTTAGTGTGTGAATGTTTGCTGTGAACCAGTCAAAACAAAGCCAGCGTTTGCCTGGCCAATCACATCGCTGGACCGAGCAGTCAGGTCCTGATAAGGGCAGGGTGGTATGTGTGTGTGTGTGTACGTGTGTGTGTGTGTGTACGTGTGTGTGTCTGTGTGTGTGTGAGATGGATAGTGATGTGTAGTTTCTGATGTGTATCACACCAAAATGTTTGTTTAGTGAGTGTTTGTGTGAAGAAAGATTAAACCATCACCTTTGATTGGCTCAATTCAGTTTTTGCATGACTAACATCACACAGCCCTGTAGCTGGTTGATAAACCAAAATAAGGTTCATTTCAATTGCAGTGTGAAACTATGGGTGTGTATCTCTCCAGGAGCAGAGAGAGACAGAGAGAGAGACACACAGAGAGAGAGAGAGAGAGAGAGAGAGAGAGAGAGAGAGCGAGACACAGAGAGAGAGGCAGAGAGACACAGAGAGAGAGACAGAGAGCGAGACACAGAGAGAGACAGAGAGACACAGAGAGAGAGAGAGAGACAGAGAGCGAGACACAGAGAGAGAGACAGAGAGAGCGAGACACAGAGAGAGAGAGACAGAGAGAGAGTTCCTGAGTCCAGCATAAACACAAATGAACAAAAGCATCAACAAATGAAATGTTTACAGAGAAGACAAGGTGTATTGTTGCATCGGAGAGACAGAAAGAGGGAGACAGACAGAGACAGAAAGAGGGAGACAGACAGAGACAGAGAGAGGGACAGACAGACAGAGACAGAAAGAGGGAGACAGACAGAGACAGAAAGAGGGAGACAGACAGAGACAGAGAGAGGGAGACAGACAGAGACAGAAAGAGGGAGACAGACAGAGACAGAGAGAGAGAGGGACAGACAGACAGAGACAGAGAGAGGGAGACAGACAGAGACAGAAAGAGGGAGACAGACAGAGACAGAAAGAGGGACAGACAGACAGACAGAGAGAGGGAGACAGACAGACAGAGACAGAAAGAGGGAGACAGACAGAGACAGAGAGACAGACAGAGACAGAAAGAGGGAGACAGACAGAGACAGAAAGAGGGAGACAGACAGAGACAGAGAGAGGGAGACAGACAGACAGAGACAGAAAGAGGGAGACAGACAGAGACAGAGAGAGGGAGACAGACAGAGACAGAAAGAGGGAGACAGACAGACAGAGACAGAGAGACAGTCAGACAGTCTGGTCTTGCTGAGTGAATGAAAGTGTCGCCCCCTAGTGTTGAACCCACCACAATCCACAACAATCAGATTATGAATATAATTTATTCATGATTTCTTTATGACATTTGAAATGAAAGCCTGAATATTCAGGGGGTTTGTCCTTTGACTTTCATCATTTGACAGCAGAAACCAAAGCAGTGAATCATTTCAACAAGGACCGTCTCCTTGTAGTATTACTGTACTTGTACTTGTACACTTGTACTTGTACACTTGTACTTGTACACTTGTACTTGTACACTTGTACTTGTACACTTGTACACTTGTACTTGTACTTGTACACTTGTAAACTTTCAAGTTAAATCAAAAAATACAGCAGCTCTGAAAACCTTTAAAAACTCAGAAATGAACAGGATTGATGTTCAATATAAAAATCGACAGAAAGTCAGCTCCTCTCTCTACCCCCATCCCCCCTTCTCTCCTCTCTACCCCCGTCTCTCCATATCCTCCCTACCCAGGCCCACTCAGCCACAGCCCCCCCCCCCCCACTACTCTTAGATAGCTCAGAAACTAAAATCCTCAACACTACTGGAACCATATTATCTCTCCATTTCAGTGATCATAAAACTTTGGCAGCAGATGCAGAATACTTCACAGTACACAGACGTTCTAGAACCCGCCGCTCACAGGGCGGAAGGTTCTAGAACAGACACTTCTTCTCTTCAGGGTTCCTTAAAGTGTCCCAGAACCTCCGGGGCCAGGTGTGACGGTTCCCTAGGCCCACTGCTAGAACATTTCTCGTCGGTTCTCCTGTGCAATATCATGTTCAATAGTGCAAATCAAGCTTGTAAACAACATTCACACATCAACAATAGCAACACTCTGATTATGTGATGATTTCTCCCCCATGTGACCCTGTGGACATGATCTGCCTGTCCTCCCTCTCTCCCTCCAGAAGGGGGCAGGAGAGAAACGAAGATGGAGGGATGGAGGAGAGAAGCAGACTAGGACCAGCTGATGGTGAAGTTCTGACTGAGGTTCAGACCCAGATCAGATACTGTCAAAACCTGTGAGAGATAGAGAGAGAGAGTGAGAGGGAGAGGGAGAGAGAGACAGAGAGACGGACAGACAGACAGACAGACAGACAGACAGAGAGAGAGAGAGACAGAGAGAGAGACAGAGAGAGAGACAGAGAGAGAGACAGAGAACGAGAGAAACAGGTTAGCAGATGAACAAAAGGTAACAAACCATTTGCCCTCTGACCCCAGCCTCACCTGATTGGCTCGGTAGGAGAAGACTGCATCCTGGGAGTTGACAGTGACCCGGCTGGGCTTGGACCTGACCCCATAGAAGGAGGTCGTTTCTATGGTGATGTAGGTGGCCTCCTCGTGGTTGTGTAGCACCTGTGATGTCATTGTGTTCTACAACACAAAGCAAGGTGAGAGAGAGAGTGGATGAGGGCGTACTGTGTGTGTGTGTGTGTGTGTGTGTGTGTGTGTGTGTGACAGAGAGAGTGATAGAGTGAGAGTGATAGAGAGTGATAGTGAGAGAGTGTGTGTACCTGCTCCACAGTGAACTGGATGAGGGCGTACTGTGTGTGTGTGTGTGTGACAGAGAGAGTGATAGAGTGAGAGTGATAGAGTCAGAGAGAGATAGAGAGAGAGAGAGTGATAGAGAGTCAGTGTGAGATAGAGAGAGAGAGAGTGTGTACCTGCTCCACAGTGAACTGGATGAGGGCGTACTGGTTGGTCTCCCATGTGTCCAGACTCTCCCCATCATCCCAGAACATCTCCCCCTGAGCCCAGCCGTCCTCACGCAGGCCAGCCAGCAGATGCAGGGGCTGCCCACTGCTCACCCACAGAGTGGTGTTGGGCCTCTGCACACACACACACACACACGCACGCAGGTATATAAACACACACACACACACAGGTATATAAACACACACACACACACACACACAGGTATGAAAACATGCACGCACACGCACGAACGCAGGTATGTGTGCACATGCATCTGTATGCGTGTGTGGCTGAGAGAGAGAGAGCGAGGTGTAGCTGTATGCATGCGCGGTTTAGAGGTGTACCTGTATGCATGCGCGGTTTAGAGGTGTACCTGTATGTACCTGTATGCATGCGCGGTTTAGAGGTGTACCTGTATGCATGTGCGGTTTAGAGGTGTACCTGTATGTACCTGTATGCATGTGCAGTTTAGAGGTGTACCTGTGTGTACCTGTATGCATGTGCGGTTTAGAGGTGTACCTGTGTGTACCTGTATGCATGTGCGGTTTAGAGGTGTACCTGTATGCATGTGCGGTTTAGAGGTGTACCTGTATGCATGTGCGGTTTAGAGGTGTACCTGTATGCATGTGTGGTTTAGAGGTGTACCTGTATGCATGTGTGGTTTAGAGGTGTACCTGTGTGTACCTGTATGCATGTGTGGTTTAGAGGTGTACCTGTGTGTACCTGTATGCATGCGCGGTTTAGAGGTGTACCTGTATGTACCTGTATGCATGTGCGGTTTAGAGGTGTACCTGTGTGTACCTGTGTGCATGTGCGGTTTAGAGGTGTACCTGTATGTACCTGTATGCATGTGCGGTTTAGAAGTGTACCTGTATGCATGTGCGGTTTAGAGGTGTACCTGTATGCATGTGCGGTTTAGAAGTGTACCTGTATGCATGTGCGGTTTAGAAGTGTACCTGTATGCATGTGCGGTTTAGAAGTGTACCTGTATGCATGTGCGGTTTAGAGGTGTACCTGTGTGTACCTGTATGCATGCGCGGTTTAGAGGTGTACCTGTATGTACCTGTATGCATGTGCGGTTTAGAGGTGTACCTGTATGCATGTGCGGTTTAGAGGTGTACCTGTGTGTACCTGTATGCATGTGCGGTTTAGAGGTGTACCTGTGTGTACCTGTATGCATGCGCGGTGTGTGGGTGTACCTGTGTGTGTACCTGTATGTATGTGCGGTTTAGAGGTGTACCTGTATGCATGTGCGGTTTAGAGGTGTACCTGTATGCATGTGCGGTTTAGAGGTGTACCTGTATGCATGTGCGGTTTAGAGGTGTACCTGTATGCATGTGCGGTTTAGAGGTGTACCTGTGTGTACCTGTATGCATGTGCGGTTTAGAGGTGTACCTGTATGCATGTGCGGTTTAGAGGTGTACCTGTGTGTACCTGTATGCATGTGCGGTTTAGAGGTGTACCTGTGTAGGGATCACTGCTCCTGCTCTCAGGTGCAGGTTGATCTTGTCCAGAGGAGCCTGGAGCTGGATCAGCTCTCCTTTACTGACCAGCCTGTCTCCCTGAGGAGAGAGAGAGAGACAGGTTACTGACAGCTGTCTCCGCTGAGAGAGAGAGAGACAGGTTACTGACCAGCCTGTCTCCCTGAGGAGAGAGAGAGACAGGTTACTGACCAGCCTGTCTCCCTGAGGAGAGAGAGAGACAGGTTACTGACCAGCCTGTCTCCCTGAGGAGAGACAGGTTACTGACCAGCCTGTTTCCCTGAGGAGAGAGAGAGAGCAGGTTATTGAGCATCCTGTCTCTGGGTGAGAAGTAGACAGGTTCTGATGCTGTGTTCTGTTTGTGTTGGTGTGTGTGGCTGTGTGCGTGTTCCAGTGTTGAGGTGTGTTGTGGTGTGTGTGGTGTGTTGTGAGTTGCTGTGTGTGTGTGTGTGTGTATGACTGTGTGGTGTGTGTGGTGTGTGACTGGCGTGTGTGTGTGGTGTGTTGGCTGTGTGTGTGGTGTGTGTGTGTGTGTGTATGGCTGAGTGTGTGTGTGTGTGTGTGTGTTATTGGCTGGTGTGTGTGTGGTGTGGTCCTCACCTGTGTAGGAAGGTCATACCACAGCCCATGAGGGAAAGTGTCCCGTTCAGCGTGTCCGTTTCCTTGCTGCAGGTATCGGTGTTACTAGCAGTACTGCTTCCCCACATGGAAGGTGGCTGGTCTATGTGTAGTTAGTCGACTGGGCTGTGTCTAGGGGGAAACCGGATTCACTACACACACAGTCGCACTACCATATCAGCGACACTGCACTACGTACCTCGATCTGCACACACACACACAGTTACAAACACACACACAAACAAAAAAACACACACACACACACACGGTGTAGTGAGTGAGCGTCTTGAGATATGTGTGTGTCTGTGTGTGTGGTGTATGTATGTACTAGAGTGTTTTCATGAATACATGTGCACATGTATTGAGTGTGTGTGTTTGTGTCTGGTGTGTCTGTGTGTGTGTCTGTGTGTGTTATATGCGACTCGAGACATTCATGCGGGCTGGAGGATGCGACGGGTGTAGCGTGTGTGTGCTGTTCGTTTGTGAAGGAGTGTTAAGCGGTGGTTGAGGAGAACAGGGAGTATCTGAGGCCAGGTTTAAGATGCTTCGTTTCGATTGGCTGCGTGACGAGTCGATTAGCGGCTAGAATCACTGGTTAGGGTGCTTGGGCCTGTTCAGAACTAGGCGGTGTTTTATGGACGAGGCGCAGAGTACTAGTTGGGGCGTTACTAGGTGCTTAGTGGGGTGGTTGACCTGTGTGTCTTTGCTATTGTTTGGTGGTTTGGCATGTTGTTTGGGGCTGAGCATGTTGTGTGTTTGCGTGTGGTCGTTTGGCGTTGTTTGTGTTGTACCGTTTGTGTTGGCTGCGGTGTTGGTTCGTTTTCTTTGTTTGTTGTGTGGTTGACCGTGTTGTGTGTCTTTGCGCGTGTTGGTTACCTGTGTGCCCTGCGTGTTGCGTGTTTGTGATTTGTGTGTTTGTGCGTCTGTCTGTCTGTCTTTGCGTGTTGTTGGTTATAGCCTTGTGTTGTGTCTTGCGTGTTTGTGTTTGTTAGTGCCTGTTCGCGCTGTCGTGTTTGTTGGTTTGTCTGGTGTGTTGTCTCTGGTGCTAGTCTTTTGGCTGTGGTTGTGTTTGTGTGCGTGTGTGGTGTGTGGCTTGTGTGTGTGTGGTTGCGTTGTTGAAGGGGTAGATTAGCGGTCGTAGGGTCAGCTGGACTATGTTGTTGTGGGGCACTGCTCCGTTTCTTGCTTGTCGTCTTGGCTCGGTTGCGGCGAGCTCAAATTATTATGTGTTCGAGCCTGTCCTTGCGGTTGGGAGTGTGCTATTGTGCTCGTTTCGCGTGCAGTGCAGGGCGAAGCCGTGTTCATGATGCCTGAGGCGGGCTATGGCGGGACGCATCACAGGTGTTTGTGTGGTTGGGGACGTGGTTTTGTGTGGTGTGGTTGGGGGTGTTTATTGTGTTTGGTGGGTGGGGGTGTTTTGTTGTTGTTGGTTGGGTGTGTTATTGTGTGTTTGTGTGTTGTACCTTCAGTGTGTGTTGTACCTTCAGTGTGTGTGCGTGTGTGTTCTTGTGTGTGTGCTGTTGTGTGTTTGTGTGTTGGTGAATGTGTTGGGGCGGTTGGCGTTGTTTGGTGTGCGGGGGGGTTTTTTGGGGGGTTTGTGTGCTTGGTGTGGTTGGGCGTAGTTCTTGTGCCATTACCGCTGTGTTGGCGAGACCACATTTGATCATCCATGTTATGTATTGTTTCGATTGTCTTTGTAGTAAATGGGTCTTGTTTTTGTAATAATTCCGGTGTAGTGTTTTGGGGTTGTTTGGTGGTTTGTAAGGAGGTTGCATTGTAGTGACAGACAGATGAGTGGAGAGTAGAAGTGTCGCCGAGCGATTTTGGAAGAGACTGATAGTGTGATCATGTAGATTGTTTTTGGTTTTCGGATGGAGCGGGGTTTGTTGTCTTGCAGTCCAGTGTCCAGTAGAGCGTCTCATTGGCTGGGGTATGATGGTTGGATGTCGGGAGATGGCCAAGTGAGTTCTCTTCCATGGAATCGTCGTAGGTGGTGGATGGTCTTTGGTGAAGAGAAGCATTGTGTCACTTATGGCGAGGTCACTAGCGGGTTTGTTGGCCTGCCTGTTCTGTGCTTCTGTCTGTTTCTGCGCTGTCCTGTGTCTGTCATGTCTGTCATGTCTGTCTGTCTGTTCCTGTTTGCCCTGGCCTGTCTGTTCCTGCGTGACTGTCTGTGCCTGTCTATCTCTCTCTCCGACTGTCTGTCTGTCTGTCAAACACATGCTCTTCTTTCTTTCTCTCCCTCCATCACTCTCTCTCTGTCTCTGTCTGTCCGTCTGTCTGACTATGTCTGTTGCTGTGTTGCTGTGCTGTTGTGCTGCTGTGCTGTGGTCTGTGTCTGTTCTGTCTGTCTGTCGTTGGCTGTGCTGCCTGGAGGTGCTGTTTGTCTGTCTGTGTCTGTCTGTCTGACTGACTATGTCTGTCTGACTTTATGTTTGTCTTGTCTGCCTGTCTGTATGTGCTGTCTGACTGTCTGTGTCTGGCTGCCTGTCTGTCTGTCTTGTCTGTTCTGGCTGTGTCTGGTGCTGTGTGTGATGCTGTGTTGTGGCTGTGTGCTGATCTGTCGTGTCTGTCTGGCTGTGTCTGTCTGTGCTGTGTGTGTCTGGTTCTGTACGTCTGGTTCTGTGTGACTGGTTGGCGCTGTGGTCTGCTGCCAGACGCTGGTGTTATCCGAGTGATTAGCCTTGGCCTCATAGACATTATGAAGCTGTGTGGGTTTGTAAGTGGGAGAGGTCTGTCTGCATTGGCGACGGACTACACACAGGGGTCTGATAGTTCTCGCGGTCAGCTCCGCCAGAATGTGTTCTGCATCAATGCGACACTGACACACAGCAGTTTATAGACATCGTATGCTAGCATTATGAGATTATAGATGTTGGTTTGCAGCCAGCGAGCATCAGATATACCTTGCTAGTTGTGGTGTGTGGTGTGTTCATGCACGATTTATACAGACACTGCACTCGCTACACACTACACACAGCATTATACAAATACTCCACACCAAAACACCAGCTTAATAGCACACACACGCACACACACATTTACACCACACACACACCACACACACACAAACACACACAAAACACACACACACACACACAACAACACACACACACACACACCACACCACACACAACACACACACACACGAACACACACAACACACACACACACACACACACACACACACACACACCACACACACACACACACACACACACACACACCACACACACACACACACACACACACAACCTAACCCACTCTTCACCTCTACCACATCAGGAGTTGTGTATGTGTTTGTGTGTGTTGTGTGGTGTGTGTGGTGTGTGTTGTGTGTGTGTGTGTGAGAGAGAGGGTCTATGGGTGTAGGGAGGGTCTCCAGGTCATTTGAAGGACATCCATTGGTTGAACCATCCAGGAAGTTGGAAGGCTCGTTCATGTCCTAGGGAGGATGTGACACGAGCAGTCAGAGTTAAACCAGGAAGAGGAACTATTCTAAAGCTGCTGACAGACATTTGATGTAGTCACAAGATCAGCAGGTTTGTAACAGTGACCACGCGCACACACATGACCACACTTATGATCCACACACATGACCACACTTATGATCCAAACACGCCAACACTTACGATCCACACTTACCATCCACACTTACGATCCACACTTACGATCCACACTTACGATCCACACACTGGCACACTTACGATCTACACTTACGATCCACACTTATGATCCACACACGCCAACACTTACGATCCACACATGACCACACTTACGATCCACACACGCGCCCACACTTACGATCCACACACTCGCACACTTACGATCCACAGGCCGTCGAAGGGAACTTTGTCATGGTACCTCTTCAAGTTGTCATACCACCATTCATGAGTTACTTGATCAGCAAAATCAGGATAAGCTGTGAGACCAGGCCACACCTGAGGACACAGGGGGAGCAGGAGATGCACATATAAATATGGAAGAACAATATCACGAATTCTTATTCTTGCCTTCAATGTGTGTGGTGTGTGTTGTTTGTGTGGGTGGCGTGTGCGAGCGTGTGTGTGAGTTTGTGTGAAGTGAGTGTGGAGCCGTGTGTGTGAGAGTGTGGGTAAGCGTGAGCGTGTGTGTGAGAGTGTGAGAGTGAGTGTGAGCGTGTGTGTGAGAGTGTGAGTGAGTGTGAGAGTGAAGTGTGAGCGTGTGTGTGAGAGTGTGGTGTGTGAGAGTGTGGGTGAGTGTGAGCGTGAGTGTGTGAGAGTGGTGTGTGTGTGAGCGTGTGTGTGAGCGTGTGGGTGAGTGTGAGCGTGTGTGTGAGAGTGTGGGTGTGAGCGTGTGTGTGAGAGTGTGTGTGTGAGAGTGAGCGTCACCTTGCCGATGAGAGTGGTTCCGTCAGAGTTGTTGATGAACACTCCTCTCTGCAGTCCGTCATCGTACGGCCTGTAAGAACCAGCAGGCTGGGAGCTACTGATGCCAGGGTCCTGCACACACAGGTATGTAACACACACACATATATGTACATAAACACACACACTCGTACATAAACACACACAGGTACATAAACACTCCAGGTACATAAACACTCCAGGTACGTACATAAACACACACGTACGTACATAAACACTCAGGTACATATACTCCCTTAGGTAGACCAACAGGCCCTCTTACCAGGATCATGACATAGTGCTGGTTGTAAGCGTGCATGTCTTTCACCAGCTCAGGCAGAGAGGAGAAAGCCTTCGGGTCAAAGGTGAAATCCATAAAACGATCCATGTAGTCTATATCATTCCACTGGGCGTCCTACACACACACGGACACACACACACACGGACACACACACACGGACACACACCTTAGACCAGACCCATAGCCTACTGCATTATGTACTACACAGGTATACACACTGACTGGACACTACCTGGGGTATCCCATAATTTCGCATACTCTTGACAACGTCCCAGGTGGCATTGCTGGAGCCATATCCCCAGCGACAGAGATGGTAACCTAGCGCCCAGTACACAGGCATGGCAGGGTGGCCTGACAGAGAGAGACAGAGAGAGACACAGAGAGAGAGACAGAGAGAGAGACAGAGAGAGAGAGACAGAGAAACATAGAGAGAGAGACAAAGAGAGAGAGACGCAGAGAGAGAGACACAGAGAGAGAGACACACAGAGAGAGAGACACAGAGAGAGAGACACAGAGAGAGAGATGGAGAGAGAGAGACACAGAGAGAGAGACACAGAGAGAGAGATGGAGAGAGAGAGACAGAAAGAGAGAGAGAGACACAGAGAGAGAGATGGAGAGAGAGAGACAGAAAGAGAGAGAGAGACACACACAGAGAGAGAGAGACAGAGAGAGACACACACACACACAGAGACACACAGAGAGAAAGAGAGAGACACAGAGAGAAAGAGAGACAGAATAAATGGGAGTTTCTTGGTTTGTTTCAGACACAAAAGCCATTTGCTCCTCCAGTAGACTGACCAACAACCTCCAGGTATTGTCCAATCACAGAGCCAGGCTCCGGTCCCAGGAAGACATAGAAGTCCAGGATCCCACCAATGGTACGCCAGGTTACTGCAGGGGCAGGTTGTAGGACCACGTCTGTCCCCGCCCCCAAAAAACTCATGAACACCAGGTGACACGACACACTACAGGAATAAATGGAATAGGGAGAAGGGGCTAGGAGGTAGGGGGAGGGGCTAGGAGGTAGGGGGAGGGCCTGGGAGTTAGGGGGAGGGGCTAGGAGGAGGACAGACCCATGGCATTGCTGTTGAGCAGGAAGAACCCATGGGAAGCCCCGCCTTCTTCCATGGCTAGGTAGAAGGGATGGGCACCATACAGGTTGGTGAACTCCTGGACACAGGAAGAGGATTAGCAGCATTAGCCTCCTAGCATTGGCATGCTAAATGCCTTAGCTGTTAGCTTCAGCTATGTTAAATACTACAGCAAATTAGCATGTTAGCCTACCGTGGGTGGGACGTCGCGGGCCCACATGGTGAGCGTGTTCCAGTGGACGTCATGCAGGAAGGAGGAGCGATGCTCTCCCAGGCCGTACACATAGGAGCTGGCCAGCGGGGAGGAGAACTGGAGGAACTGGTCAGCATAAAACAGAGGAGCCACTGTGGTGTTGAGGCTAGAGGGGAGAGGGAGAGGGAGGAGGGGAGAGAGAGGGGGAGGGGGGAGAGAGAGAAGGGGGAGGCGGGGGAGAGAGAGAGGGGGAGGGGGAGGAGGGAGAGAGAGAGGGGGAGGGGGGGGGGAAGAGAGGAGGGAGAGGAGGGAGAGGAGAGAGGAGGAGGGGAGAGAGGAGGGAGGGAGGGAGAGAGGAGGGGGGAGAGGAGAGGAGGGAGGGGGGGGGAGAGAGAGTGAGAGAGAGGAGGGTAGACAGATGGAGAGAGAGAGAGAGAAAGAGAGGGGAGAAAGGAGGAAGACAGGATATTATTTAGTGTGTTATTAGATCTGAAACAGTCTAGAGTGTTCTGGAGTGTTCTACAGGGTTCTGGAGTGTTCTACAGGGTTCTGGAGTGTTCTACAGGGTTCTGATGCGCGTCTTCTATTCTACAGAGTTCTGATGTCTCACAGCACAGTGCCTGTAGCTGTCCTCTTCACGATGATACCGAACGGGTCCTTGGACAGCTCCACACTGTAGGCGGGACTTCCTGCCTTCTCAGTGGCATTGGGGACTGTGATTGGCACCTCGTACCGCAAATTAGACGGGTCTGTGATCTACGGGTGTGAGAGCACAGTATGGATTAGCAATGTACATCACTGACCGCACGTGTATGTGGTGTGAATGTGGTGTGAGGTGTGTGGTGTGGTGTGTGTGTGTGTAATGGTGTGTGTGGTGTGAGTGCAGGCGGTCCCTCACCCTGACCCTCAGCCTAGTGTCGGTCTCGTGTCTGATGTCCAGCTGCAGGGACAGAATGTCCCCTGGATAGTATGTCCTCACATCCCTCTCCAGCCTCCCGCTCTGGCCCCTAGGGGACGCCTCCAGCGCCACCAGCCGGTAGGAGGGGTACCCTGAGGGGTAGAAACACCAGGGGACGCCCTGGCTCCTGGAGCGAGGTGGAGGAGGAGGTGGAAGGAGGAGGTGGAGGAGGAGGTGGAGGTGTGAGATGAAGCAGGCAGTTTCTAGCCTCACACATCTCCCTGGTCACCACCACTCCCCTCTCTGGATAGCAGTCAAACCTCCAGGCCTCCGGGACAGCGGAGCAAGCCTGGGGCTCAGGTGCGAAGGCTCCCCCAGGCAGAGGTGCTCTCCCTGGGGAGGGTGCGGGCAGCGGGGGCCGGTGGGGAAGGCCGCTGGAGGGGGAGTTGGAGCCAGAAGATGGTCGGCGAGGAAGCAGGGCTGCACTAGAGGAGCAGGAGGAAGGACGCCCCAGAGAGAAGGAGGGTGGTGGAGGAGGAGCAGGACAGCCTTCTGGGGAGGAGGGGCTCTTCTGGAACCTCCTGCAGACACACACATGCGCGCCGCGCGCACATATACATACATACGCGTGCACACACACAGTAGGAAAGACCCATTTCTATTGTGGTTCAAAAGTACTTTTCCACACGCAATCGGTACTTTTTGAGCATGGCAAACGAGTGAAGATGTGTAACTGACCAATCAAAGACAGTCCTAGATCTCACCTGCACCACTACCTCCTGCTCATTGGCTGGTTCCTCGGACAAAGCAGCGGTGGTGAACTGAACATCCTCCGGGGTGAGACGCTTGTAAGACACCATCCTCACTGCGCCTCGTGTTTTAGACGGAGGCTCAACGTATCCTGCGAAAGATCTCTTGTAAGGGGTGGGTGGGTGGGGGGTGTGTGACACGAAAATAATAATGGAACTATCGTTAGCTGGCTAGTGTGAATACGTCCACGTTTTGCTGGATGAGTTATAAATGTAACTGACTACCAGCTGCCACGACCAGTTATAAAAGTGACTGGCGAGCACTTTGATGAACAGCTACACCGAACTAACCTTTGGCCTTCTGGACAAAGAGTTAAGTCGTCAGTAGGTAAACACAGTCATCTCGTGATTGCACGCTATCGGTTCAAAAACAACACCTGTAGTCGACGTTATCACTAAGGTAACTTGAAACTAACTTTAACCTTGCAAAGTTCGCTGTAGTATTATTAATAACTGCTTTGTAGCCGAGTCCAATGTTGCAAGTTAGCTGGACGCTATGTTGGCTAGCCAGGCTAGTGGCTAGTCTGTATTAGTAGTCTGTGAACTTTACTCTTTGGAAATGCCTGGCGGAAGTTCTCGGGATTTTAACACTCAGAACTCTGCGTAATCTTATAATATTTGCAAAAGCAAAGTAGTAGGGAAACGTGCATACCTCAGTACACCTCGTTCACAAGCGGCGATCGTGTGAAGTTTCAGTGGAAGTCTGGACAGAAATCAGTGATCCGAGAATAGATCCTCTGGAAAAAGTGTTTTCGTTTTCTTCTTCGTCGATATGTACGTTTTCTTCTTCGTCGATATTATGGCAGATTACAACCAACGTCACTAAGGCGTGACACTGCCACCGTTCGGGAGTGTTGAGGAGGTTGGAGCGGAGACACACAGGAGAGAAACCACATCAGTGTCAAAAGTAAGTGCAAGCGATGCTTTGTTCAAAAAAATGTTCTGGACACCTGCATGAAGAATCACACAGGTGAGAGACCACATCAGTGCAAATATTGTATAAACGAACAACTCTTTGTCAACACACATGAAGAAACAACATAGAGTGAAGTCCTGTGTGTTTCTGTGTCAGTGTTAATGACTACATTTGTCCTTTTAATAAAAGTAATAAACTGTCAATTGTATTTGTGTTCAGATTCGATCAGTCTGAAGTTATTGATGAAGTGCAGAACATGTTATGCATGCTGACACATTGTCCTGCCCAGCAAAATGTAAGTGTTTTAAGTTAGGCTGCTGTGTTGGTGACTGGTCCTGCTGGGGGCTAGAAACTACTACTACAGTCTACTAATGTGTAGACTATCAGAGATGATGGTTGGGGACAGACTACAGTCTACTAATGTGTAGACTATTAGAGATGATGGTTGGGGACAGACTACAGTCTACTAATGTGTAGACTATCAGAGATGCTGGTTGGGGACAGACTACAGTCTACTAATGTGTAGACTATTAGAGATGATGGTTGGGGACAGACTACAGTCTACCAATGTGTAGACTATTAGAGATGATGGTTGGGGACAGACTACAGTCTACCAATGTGTAGACTATCAGAGATGATGGTTGGGGACAGACTACAGTCTACCAATGTGTAGACTATTAGAGATGCTGGTTGGGGACAGACTACAGTCTACCAATGTGTAGACTATTAGAGATGATGGTTGGGGACAGACTACAGTCTACTAATGTGTAGACTATTAGAGATGATGGTTGGGGACAGACTACAGTCTACTA
Organism: Plecoglossus altivelis; assembly: GCA_036571765.1. NCBI lineage: Eukaryota > Metazoa > Chordata > Actinopteri > Osmeriformes > Plecoglossidae > Plecoglossus > Plecoglossus altivelis. The sequence goes on from BROE01000002.1 coordinate 2,231,612, forward strand.
ATGTGTAGACTATTAGAGATGCTGGTTGGGGACAGACTACAGTCTACCAATGTGTAGACTATCAGAGATGCTGGTTGGGGACAGACTACAGTCTACTAATGTGTAGACTATCAGAGATGCTGGTTGGGGACAGACTACAGTCTACTAATGTGTAGACTATTAGAGATGATGGTTGGGGACAGACTACAGTCTACCAATGTGTAGACTATTAGAGATGATGGTTGGGGACAGACTACAGTCTACTAATGTGTAGACTATTAGAGATGATGGTTGGGGACAGACTACAGTCTACTAATGTGTAGACTATTAGAGATGCTGGTTGGGGACAGACTACAGTCTACCAATGTGTAGACTATCAGAGATGCTGGTTGGGGACAGACTACAGTCTACCAATGTGTAGACTATCAGAGATGATGGTTGGGGACAGACTACAGTCTACCAATGTGTAGACTATCAGAGATGATGGTTGGGGACAGACTACAGTCTACCAATGTGTAGACTATTAGAGATGATGGTTGGGGACAGACTACAGTCTACCAATGTGTAGACTATTAGAGATGATGGTTGGGGACAGACTACAGTCTACTAATGTGTAGACTATCAGAGATGCTGGTTGGGGACAGACTACAGTCTACTAATGTGTAGACTATTAGAGATGCTGGTTGGGGACAGACTACAGTCTACTAATGTGTAGACTATTAGAGATGATGGTTGGGGACTGACTACAGTCTACTAATGTGTAGACTATTAGAGATGATGGTTGGGGACAGACTACAGTCTACTAATGTGTAGACTATTAGAGATGATGGTTGGGGACAGACTACAGTCTACTAATGTGTAGACTATTAGAGATGCTGGTTGGGGACAGACTACAGTCTACTAATGTGTAGACTATTAGAGATGATGGTTGGGGACAGACTACAGTCTACCAATGTGTAGACTATTAGAGATGATGGTTGGGGACAGACTACAGTCTACCAATGTGTAGACTATCAGAGATGCTGGTTGGGGACAGACTACAGTCTACCAATGTGTAGACTATTAGAGATGATGGTTGGGGACAGACCACATACTACTACCACAGTATCTCCTCTGTATTAGTAACCTCTCTGTATTAGTAACCTCTCTGTATTAGTAACCCCTTCACTAGAAAAGATCAGATATCTTCACATGATCACAGGTTGTTCATTGTGACCAAAAGAACACAGAAAAGAACACGTCTATGTTTATATTACGTCAATGGTATTTGCTTTTCCCTCCATTTCAGCCGGATGTAACCGACGCAAGGATTTCCGGTGATCATTTAATCAAACAAATGATCCGGTTCTTAAACCTGGCACAAACGATGACAGTGCTATTGTGTTCTGCATCAAAAAATTGCCTTAAAATAAAAAATTCCTGTTGTTATTTATCCGTAGAAGTAACTATCAGTTTAACATCTTGTCGTGTGCCTTGACCTAGGTTTTATCAACCATTTGTCAAACATTTATCACTGCGTGTTTTCATTCGGACACGCGTTTATCGTATATTAACTTTTATTTTGAAAAATATTTTTGTCTTCCACGTACGCTCTCTCGTATGGTTCATGACGTTGACGCAGACCAATTACAACGCTCGACGCAGACCAGCCCATTGCGGAAGCTGCACTCTTTAAGCTTACGTGGGGAAGAAAGGTTGGTGTTACCATCGCTAAATGGTCACAGTTCAAACAGGGCCAATGTCCACGCAAGTGTAGATCTATCACAACGCTTCGGTGTTCCTCCTCCCCTCCCCACTGGGTAAAATGGACGACTTCCGCTTTTCCTGGCCTCTATAAATGGGAGGCTACGCCGCCGATCTGTGATGCTCCGCCGGCTGCGTCGATCTCTCCGGCAGCTCTTGGTTCTGATGGCACGGAGACCCCAGCTGTTTTGCGGGGCAATAGTTCTGAGCGTCCTTTTGATACTAGCGATCAAGTTCACCTGCAGGTAATGCCGTCAACAGCTACAGCCGCTACTAAATTTGAGATCACTGTGTTGTCGTTCAATCCCCTTTAGCTTGCTAAACACACGGGGATTGACGTGTCTTTACGTGAGTTGACAGACAGATGATCTAAGATCTGAAGTCGGGGTTACTAACTGGACGTTTGTTGTGAACTGTTGGAAGATAATGTTGCCAACTACTGTGATGGTACTCGTGCTTAGGTGATGTTAATAACACGATCTCTGTCTTCGAGACTGATTTGACATAAAAATAACATTTTTGAATGAGATTCTTTCTTCATACTGGTTGGCGCTTTGTGATTCGTGCACGGGTAGAGATTGTGTTGAACGTGTCTGCAAGAGCGTCTTCTTTGCGCAGTCCGTCTGCGCTCTCCTCGTGTGATATGCACGCACGCTCAGTCTGTTGAATGAAGTCGCCTGGTGAGTTTGTCTGTTAAGAAAACAATTGAGATGGAGTGATAAGTCAACACTCAGTTCTTCCTTGTCTCTTTATCCCTCTGACTCTCTCACATGCACGCCTCAAACCTTGCTCACACTCCTCCCTCCTTTCCCCCCCCTCTCTCCCTCCTCCCCTCCCTCCCTCCATTCCTCCCCCATCTTTCCCTCCCTCCATTCCTCCCCCATCTTTCCCTCCCTCCATTCCTCCCCCATCTTTCCCTCCCTCCCCCAAATTCCTCCCCCCATCTTCCCTCCCTCCATTCCTCGCCTCTTCTCCCTCCCTCCTCCTCCTCCATTCCTCGCCCCCCTCCCTCCATTGCCTCCCCCCTCCCTCCTATCCTCCCCCCTCTCTCCCCTCCTTCCTCCCCCTCTTTTGTCCCTCCCTCCTTTCCTCCCCTCTGCCCTCCCTCCCCTCCTCCCTCCCTCTTTCCTCCCCCCCTCTTCCTCCCTGCCTTTCCTCCCCCCTCTCTTCTCTCCCTCCCTCCTTCTCCCCATCTCTCCTCCCTCCTCCTCCCTCCCCCTCTCTCCCTCCTCCCCCTTCCCTTCCCTTCCCTCCTTTCCTCCCCTCTCTCCCGCCTCTTTCCTCCTCCTCTTTCCTCCCCTGTCCTCCATTTCTCCTCTCTCCCATTCTCCCTCCCTCCTTCCTACCCTCTCTCCCTCCCTCCCCCTCCTCCCCGCCCTCCTTTTCCTCCCCCCTCTCTCCCTCCCTCCTCCCTCCCCCCCTCGTCTCCCTCCCTCAGCGAGCACGGGAGGTTAGGGTGGCTCCCCCCTCGCCCCCCCCAGAGATTCTTTTCCCCTGCGGCCCCCGTGGTTGACCTGTACCTGGGGCGTCAGGCGGACAGGGTTTGAACGTCTGCCCCTGGCCAATAAAGTCTTCTCCTTGGTCTTCTTCTACGCTCCCTGGTGCGCTCACTCTACCTCAGCCAGACAGGAAGTGCAGGAGGTGGCGTGGCGTCTGTCGAGACAGGTGCAGTTCCTGGCTGTCAACTGCTGGTGGAGTCAGGGGAAGTGTCGCAAGCAGAAAACCTTCTATCACTACCCGGTCATCTACCTGTACTACAGAAGGTACTGTGTATTTACCCTGTCATCTACCTGTACTACAGAAGGTACTGTGTATTTACCCTGTCATCTACCTGTACTACAGAAGGTACTGTGTATTTACCCTGTCATCTACCTGTACTACAGAAGGTACTGTGTGTGTGGTGTAAGAAGGAATCAGTGCCTCTTTCTGGTCAGAAGCAAATAAAAGATGCTCGGATCCCTACCAAATTGCCGTTCAATGTGTTCGTGTGTGTGTTGTAGTGAAGATATTCTACATGTGTGTGTACCTTGTCATCTATATTAGTTCTCCTCTGTGTGTGTCGGGTGTAAGACTCTAGTCTGTAATGTGTGTGGTGCGTCTACCTCGCCCCTCCGGTGTTCCCTCGAATATCTGTATGTGTGTCTTCTGTGTAGTGTGTCCAGTGGTCTGTGTGCGTGTATATATTCTTTTATGTGTCTCAGTGTGTAGGTCTGTGGGTTCTGTGTGTGTCTGTGTGTGTGTAGGTTTGGCCAAATTTTTAGAGTTTACAAGGGCCGCGTCTTGAAGCTTCATACGTAGAGAGCTTCATCCTGCGGGTCATCACCCCCCTCACCTACCTCCCTTCACGTTCCACTCTTCTTTCACTTCTCCTCCACAGGTACAGCACACACACACACACCACACACACACACACACACACTCACTCGCGCACAAACACCATTATAAGAACCTTCATCGAATGACCTTCTCTCTCCCTCTTTCTCTCTCCTTCTCCTTCCCTGTCTCTCCTCTTCCCTTCCTCCTCTCCCCCTCTCTTTTGCTCTCTTCTCCTCTCTTTCCTCCCTTTCTCCTCCTCTCTCTTCTCACTCCTCTCTCTCCTCCTGCCTCTTCTCTCTCCCCTCGCTCCCCCCTCTCTCTCCTCCTCCTCCCTTTCTCTCTCTCCTTCTCCCTCTCTCTCCCTTTTCTCTCCCCCTCTTTCTCTCTCTCTCCGTCTCCTCCTCCCTCTCTCTCCCCCCTCCTTTCCCCTCCCTCTTGCCCCCCCTCTTCTCTCTCCCCCCTCTTCCCCCCCTCTTCTCTCCCCCCTCTTCTCTCCCCCTTTCTCCTCTCTCTCGTCTCCTCTCCTCTCTCTCCCCCCCTCTTTCCCCCCTCTCTCTGCCCCCCTCTCATCTCCGTCTCCTCCTCCCTCTCTCTCTCTCCGTCTCTCTCCCCCCTCTCTCTCCCTAGCCTGGTGTTGTAGGGTTCTTCCAGTTCAGTGCGTCTCCTCAGCCACGTGGATACCTCATCTACCTCTCCTCCGCTCTGCAGGCTCTCAAGAGAGGTAAGCTAACGGCTACATGCTATCTCCAGAGAGGTTAGTGTTAACTAGTAATACATATACAGATAGCATGTAGCTAACGGCTACATGCTATAGCTAATCTTTCATAGTTGCATGTATGTATGTACTGTAGTGTACGTATGATGTATATAGATAGTGTGGTAACTTATTGATACATTATCACTGGGGTTTCTCGTCCCACTTCCTGTCCTTCCCTCTCCAGACTTCCGAGGAGCCGTGCGTTTTGGCGTGGTGACGAGTCGCCAGGTCGCAGATGTCATCTCTGTCAGGGAGGACCAGACCGTCTACCTGCATCGACACCTAAACTCCTCCCTGGTCAGTGATGTCATCAGCGTGCACCTGGGTGGATTCCCCTGGTGCCCTTAGTTAATCTCTCCCTCCCTCCTCCTCCCCTCTCCTCCTCTCTCTCTCCCTCCTTCCTCTCCTCTCCTCTCCTCTACTTTCTCTCTCTCTCTCTCTCCCTCCATCTTCCTCTCTCCCTCCTTCCTCCCCTCCATCTCCCCTCTCCTCTTTCTCTCTCCCTCCATCTTCCTCTCTTTCCCTCTCCTCTCCTCTCTCTCTCTCTCTCTCCCTCCTTCCTTCCTCTCTCACCCTCCCTCCTCCTCCCCTTTCCTCCTCTCTCTCTCCCAGATATTTCCTCACTGGGAGCAAGGCTTCACATCAGAGGGGATCTGCAGCTGGGTGTTCCAGCACCGCGAGACAGTCCTCCAATGGCTGCAGCCTCCTGCCGCCAAGTCCCGCCTCCTGGAGCAGGAGCTGACGAAAGGCCCCGCCCTCCTGCTCTTCCTGCCCCACAATCCTCTGCGGCACGACCCCGACCCCCTCCTGATGCAGGTCAGTAAACAACAACAACAACAACAACAGAGAAGGCAACAGGAGCTGATTGTTTTCTGATGTTTCTTCTTGTGT
>BROE01000002.1:2242695-2265432 GCA_036571765.1 Plecoglossus altivelis
GTGTGTGCAGTGCGTGCGTGTTGGTGTGTGTGTGTTGGTGGTGTGTGTGCGTGCGTGTGTGTATGTGTGCATGCGTGTGTGGTGTGTGTGTGTGTTGGTGTGGGTGTTGCTGCTGCTGTATGTGTTGGTGGTGTGGTGTGTTTGCTGCGTGTGTGTTGGTGGTGTGCGTGCGTGTGTGTGTGTTGGTGCATGTTGTGGTGTGGGCGTGCGTGTGTGTGTTCAGAGAAGCCTCTCCTGATCACTGACCTCCACCCTTCCGGCTACCGACCACCACCCCCTCTCGGTCTCCCGCCCCTCCACCTTCTAAGCTCTCTGATACAGACCGCACACATCTCTGATACAGACCACACACATCTCTGATACAGACCACACAAATCTCTGATACAGACCACACACATCTCTGATACAGACCACATGCATCTCTGATACAGACCACACACATCTCTGATACAGACCACACACATCTCTAATACAGACCACACACATCTCTGATACAGACCACATACATCTCTGATATAGACCACACACACATGCATCTCTGATACAGACCACACACATCTCGGATACAGACCATACACATCTCTGATACAGACCACACACATCTCTGATAGAGACCAAACACATCTCTGATACAGACCACACACATCTTTGATACAGACTCCATACATCTCTGATATAGACCACATATATCTCTAATACAGACAACATACAACTCTGATATAGACTGTATACATCTCTGACCTCAAATATCTCTGATATAGACTGCATACATCTCTGATGTAGACTGTATACATCTCTGATATAGACCGCACTCATCTCTGATAGAGACCACACACATCTCTGATACAGACCACACACATCTCTGATACAGACCGCATACATCTCTAATACAGACCATATACATCTCTGATAGAGACAACATACACCTCTGATATAGACTGTATACATCTCTGACCGCAAATATCTCGGATGTAGACTGCATACATCTCTGATGTAGACTGTATACATCTCTGATATAGACCGCACACATCTCCGATATAGACCACACACATCTCTGATACAGACCACATACATCTCTAATACAGACCTCATACATCTCTAATACAGACCACATACATCTCTGATACAGACCACACACATCTCTGATACAGACTACATACGTCTCCGATACAGACCACATATATCTCTGATACAGACCACATACATCTTTGATATAGACCGGATATATCTCTGATACAGACCACACATATCTCTGATATAGACCACATACATCTCTGATATAGACCGCACACATCTCTGATACAGACCACATACATCTCTGATACAGACCACATACATCTCTGATACAGACCGCATACATCTCTGATACAGACCACACACATCTCTGATACAGACCACATACATCTCTGATACAGACGACATACATCTCTGATACAGACGACATACATCTCTGATACAGACCACACACATCTCTGATACAGACCACACACATCTCTGATACAGACCACACACATCTCTGATACAGACCACACACATCTCTGATACAGACCACATACATCTCTGATATAGACCGCACACATCTCTGATACAGACCGGATATATCTCTGATACAGACCGGATACATACTGATTCAAGACTGTCTCTCGTCCCCTTCTTGCGCTGTCTTCTGTCTCCCAGAACATGAGCGTGGTTGGTCCGTCAGTGTCGAAGGCGCTGGACGTGATTGGAGAGATGAGAGTGTCCCTGCTGAGCCAGGAGCAGCTGAGAGACAGTGATGTCATCAAAACGTGGTTCTCCGGGCGTCTGAGGTTCTTCCTGCCATCAGCATCAGGAGGGTTCCTGAACTGCCTCTCCAGCAGGAACCTCAGCTGCTCCTCCTACCAGCACATGTAGGTTTCCAGTAGGAACACAGTAGATATCAGCACATGTAGGTCTCCAGTAGGAACACAGGAGATACCAGCACATGTAGGTCTCCCGTAGGAACACAGGAGATACCAGCACATGTAGGTCTCTGTTAGAAACCTGTTGTTGTTGTCAGGAAATGTGGATAGTTGTTCAGATGTTTGTGTTCTTCCAGTCTGATGGAGCTGGGCCGTCAGTCCCAGTTCATGGATCAAAGCACACGAGAGAAGGTGGTCAGATACTTCATCCAGCCTTTCCTGCTCAGGAACTCTTCAGGTAAGAAGCAGGTGCAAGTCACCTGGGTTCCTCATCACTGAGGTGGAGTAGCGACTTGTTGACTGTACTGAGCTGTGTGTGCAAGTCACCTGGGTTCCTCATCACTGAGGTGGAGTAGCGACTTGTTGACTGTACTGAGCTGTGTGTGCTGTCGTCTCCCTCCTGCTGTCTCCCCTGCAGAGTCTGGATGTGTGTCTGGCTCCAACAGCAGCACAGACTGGCTGAGGAACAACTGGGGTTCCTTCTCCTTGTTGGTGACTCTCAGAGACCTGCTGGCCACCAACACTCTCTTCTCCCCGGTACATCTCCTCCTCCCCCTCCCTTGCCCAGACCCATCATGCCAGTCAGACAAGGTGTGGACTTGCTGTGTTGGTTTGTGTTCTGACGTCTTCTTCTGTGGTGTGCAGCTGGAGGCCCTGGAGGTCCTGTCTCCACACCAGACGGCAGAGCTGCTGCTGCTTCCTCTTCCTGTTCCTCCAGAGAAAGATGATGTCATCAACAGAGTGTTTGACTTCCTGACTGAGTCTCCAGAAGACAGGAAGCTTCCAGAAGTCCTACTACACCTGGTCAAGATTGCCCAGCAGGTAACTCTGATTCCATCTTACTGACTCCTCCACCTTTCGGTGAGCTGTACTGATACTTAAATATAATCCCAGATAAGTTATTTTAAAGAAGAGGTAATAAATACGACAAATGAAAAGCCTGATTGCTGTTAAGGTGATGATCTTCTTATTCTTCTTGTTCTCAGACTCCAGCCAGCTGCCCGGTCTACCAGACAATGTAAGTCACACCACAGGGTAAAGAACAAGGGTAGCTTGGCCTTTTGACAACTAGTGAAACAAGTGTTGCAGAGATGGCAAATAACCACAGTCTTGCGATGAGTTAGGCTTGTTTCATGATGTCATGGACTTCCCATCCAATGGGAGTCCTCTTGGTCTAATGGAAGCTTTTCTTTTGTGGTTTGACCAGTTTCAAGAGGCTTTACAACTCCATGACCCGCCTCCCCAACCAGATGCAGCCAATGATCTGGTCTGCAATCTATGACCTCACAGAATCTACTCCAATAGGTGAGGCAGGAGATTGTTCTGTTGCTGTTTTTGTCAAGGAGGTTCCAATCATGGATGACGGTTCTGTGGGAACTTCGAAGTGTCCTGGTAGATGCTCCAGTTGGAGCGATTTTGTTGGACTAAATCACCTCCAATCAAATGAAGTTAATACCAAATGTCTACAATGTTCAACTTTGTCCAAAATTATGGGACTATTTAGGCTATGTATGATCATAAATTTATAATATATATGTACGAAAACAATAACATGTCTTGCTAACAATATGGACAAATTTGCTTCAGACGTTTTATAAATCCAATGAAATATCAACAAAACTTTACTTACCAAATGTATTTGACCTGTAGGTTGTATCCCAGTACCAGTTAACCCCCAGTGCCCCGTGTCGTCTCACAACAGTAAGTTACCTCATTCAGACCTTCATTGTAGGAAACATCAATACCAGACTCAAGGACTCATGTCCTTCTATGAAATAATCCAAGCCAACCAAATTCTAACTCTGCATTCCTTTGGTGTGGTCTAGCAACCAGAGTCTGTGCTGGGGTGGACAGGTGAGACCTATTCAGATCAATCTGTCGATCACAGAACAATCAACCTTGTTTAGTTTGCCAGTCAACATGCCTTGTCATATAATCTCAGTGTTAAACAAGGTCATTTAGTTTATTTGTATGAGTTTTTGTTCAATAAAATATGTAGGAAAATAATTTGTGAATCATAGGACCATATGTAAAAAAAAATTGTGCTCATGAGTTTGACAATTGATTGGTCTTGTCTGTCCTGAATTGTAGCTCCGCCCTCCAGCTGCAGTTGGATACAGGGAACCAATCATCTGTTCTCTGTGACTTCACCATCACACAGTATGCTTGTGCACAGGTAGGAGGAGCTTATAGAGCACCAGTGGAGTTCAAAGAACTGAAATATGATTTTATGAAAAGATTTTGAACAAAAGGTTTCAAAAGATTATAAGAATGATTGGAAAAAATACAGCCAATTTGTTAGCAAAAACATTAAAGTTTTATGTTGTGTTGTATATGTATGTCTATTTATGGACACTGTGCTTTTACACAGGTAGGACCAGGTAAACAAGGTTTTAGCAGCGATGGTCAGACTGACTGATGTGATGATATTTTCTCTCCAAAGCTGAAGAAGCTGACAGCAGAGCAACTGTCCAGACTGCTGATGTGCTCGCTGGCTGGGAACACCTCCTACCCTCTGGAGACCTGGAAACTCTTCTTCACTAAAGCCTCTGCTGGTCTGGACCAAGCCCTGGACCTTCTCACCAACACGGTGAAGACCACTTACATCTCTGATACAGACCACATACATCTCTGATACAGACCACACACATCTCTGATACAGACCACATACATCTCTGATATAGACCGCACACATCTCTGATACAGACCACATACATCTCTGATACAGACCAGACACATCAGACACTTACTGATTCAAGACTGTCTCTCCTTCGCTTCTTGCGCTGTCTTCTGTCTCCCAGAACATGAGCGTGGTTGGTCCGTCAGTGTCGAAGGCGCTGGACGTGATTGGAGAGATGAGAGTGTCCCTGCTGAGCCAGGAGCAGCTGAGAGACAGTGATGTCATCAAAACGTGGTTCTCCGGGCGTCTGAGGTTCTTCCTGCCATCAGCATCAGGAGGGTTCCTGAACTGCCTCTCCAGCAGGAACCTCAGCTGCTCCTCCTACCAGCACATGTAGGTTTCCAGTAGGAACACAGGAGATACCAGCACATGTAGGTCTCCCGTAGGAACACAGGACATACCAGCACATGTAGGTCTCCAGTAGGAACACAGGAGATACCAGCACATGTAGGTCTCCAGTAGGAACACAGGAGATACTAGCACATGTAGGTCTCCAGTAGGAACACAGGAGATACCAGCACATGTAGGATTCCAGTAGGAACACAGGAGATACCAGCACATGTAGGTCTCCAGTAGGAACGCAGGAGATACCAGCACATGTAGGTCTCCAGTAGGAACACAGGAGATACCAGCACATGTAGGTTTCCAGTAGGAACACAGGAGATACCAGCACATGTAGGTCTCTGTTAGAAACCTGTTGTTGTTGTCAGGAAATGTGGATAGTTGTTCAGATGTTTGTGTTCTTCCAGTCTGATGGAGCTGGGCCGTCAGTCCCAGTTCATGGATCAAAGCACACGAGAGAAGGTGGTCAGATACTTCATCCAGCCTTTCCTGCTCAGGAACTCTTCAGGTAAGAAGCAGATCACCTGGGTTCCTCATCACTGAGGTGGACTAGCGACTTGTTGACTGTACTGAGCTGTGTGTGCTGTCGTCTCCCTCCTGCTGTCTCCCCTGCAGAGTCTGGATGTGTGTCTGGCTCCAACAGCAGCACAGACTGGCTGAGGAACAACTGGGGTTCCTTCTCCTTGTTGGTGACTCTCAGAGACCTGCTGGCCACCAACACTCTCTTCTCCCCGGTACGTCTCCTCTGAGACTCCTCCCCTCCCCTGCCCAGACCCATCATGCCAGTCAGACAAGGTGTGGACTTGCTGTGTTGGTTTGTGTTCTGACGTCTTCTTCTGTGGTGTGCAGCTGGAGGCCCTGGAGGTCCTGTCTCCACACCAGACGGCAGAGCTGCTGCTGCTTCCTCTTCCTGTTCCTCCAGAGAAAGATGATGTCATCAACAGAGTGTTTGACTTCCTGACTGAGTCTCCAGAAGACAGGAAGCTTCCAGAAGTCCTACTACACCTGGTCAACATGTCTCACCAGGTAATACAAGTGGTTAATATTGTTAAAAAAACGACTCAAGGATCATATATACAGTATCAGTCCTTCCCTTTATATTTCTGAGAAAGAAAATCAGGATTTACTAACATATTATGACAATGACACTTTTGCAAATGTTTGTTGAATCCACCATAGTATTGATGACAAGACAAACATGATTAGTAACCACAGAGGTCTTGGTCAAAACAGAAGTTCTGGAGTTCCTCTTTAAATTCTGATGCAATGTCTTCCTGCTTCCTGTCTAATCACCATGTTTTGTACCTGCAGATGATGATCCCATGTGGTGTCTATGGCCTGATGTAAGTCCTGCTGATTCCCCTGTAGACTGCTCGCTACTCACATTCAAACTTGTTTATTTCACAGCCTGGAGTTGCTCAGCTCCCAAAAGAACTACACTTTGTTTACGTCATGTGGATGTTGTTTGTTTGTTTGTTTGTTGTTCAGTTTTGAGCGTCTCTACGGGTCCTTGCAGTCTGTTCCTTCCATTATGGAACCAGTCATTTGGGCCACCATAGATGACCTTATGCAGACCTCACCTAGGGGTAAGTCACACACACACACAAGCTGTCACACACACACACACACACACACACACACACGCTGTCACACACATAGTTAGACATATATAGAAACATAAGGACAAACAAACACACTTTCAAAGACAACTTATGTCCGGTTGGGAAATTCTCCATCCAGTAAAAAGGTTGTATAAGTGCTTTTCATGTTCTATCTCTGTTCATTATTTCGTTCGTTTTCATGTTTCTGTTTTTGTACAGACTGTTTGCCAAGCAACATGAAGGTGAGAATAATTTGGTTATAGTCCATTAGTCCGTTGATATATAAAGTTGTGACTGGTGACTAACTTTGTCATGTTTGTTTCTCAGTGTCCCATAACACCCTTCAATGGTGAGTGATATTCTGCATTGGTGCTTTTCTGTTTAACAAGCTGTCATGAGTTTTCTGAACACTGACTCTCTCATGGTGTGTTACAGCTTCAAGAGTCTGCAAAGGAGTTAGCAGGTAACCCTTTTGAATCACCTCAGTGGATCATCCAGATCAATGTGTTTATGTTGAAGACACTTTCATCCACAGTGATGTTGGGAGAGATTTGACTAAGCTATTGACGTTTCCTGTGGTGCTCTGCTATTGACAACATGTTGTAAGAAGCTGTGAGGATTTCAGCTGACTGTTTCTATCTGTCCACAGCGACACACTGCAGCAACATCTTAACATGCTCCCTCTGGAGGACGTGCGGTGTAACTTCACCCTGGAGCAGTACGCTTGTGCATCGGTGAGTTTCTCCTTCTCCTCAGGGCCAAAGAGATCTGTTAGCATCTCCAAAGTCTCTTCTTAGTTCCCTGGCATTTCCACTCTCTGGTATCCTTTTAGATACTTTCCATGGAGATGGTCAGAGATGCTTTATCTGCGGACGAATGTTTGGGATTCAAACTTTCAGAATCTTGGTTAGAATTCTGTTGTGACTCCTTTGATTCTGTCTGTCTTCACAGTTGGACAACTTCACAGCCAATCAGCTGGTGTCTCTACTGAGGTGTAAACTGCCCGGCAACAGTAGCTTTTCTAAGGAGACCTGGAAGCTGCTTCTAACCAAACTGTCCAACGTCCTGGACCAAGCCCTGGACCTCCTCTCCAACACGGTGAAGACCACACGCATCTCTGATACAGACCACATGCATCTCTGATACATACCACACACATCTCTGATACAGACCACACACATCTCTGATACAGACCACACACACATCTCTGATACAGACCACACACACATCTCTGATACAGACCACAAACATCTCTGATACAGACCACACACATCTCTGATACAGACCACACACATCTCTAATACAGACCACACGCATCTCTGATACAGACCACACACATCTCTGATACAGACCACACGCATCTCTGATACAGACCACACACATCTCTGATACAGACCACACACATCTCTGATACACACCACTTACATCTCTGATACAGACCGCATACATCTCTGACACAGACCACACACATCTCTGATACAGACCGCATACATCTCTGATACAGACCACACACATCTCTGATACAGACCACATACATCTCTGATACAGACCACATGCATCTCTGATACAGACCACATACATCTCTAATACAGACAACATATAACTCTGATATAGACTGTATACATCTCTGACCTCAAATATCTCTGATATAGACTGCATACATCTCTGATACAGACCACACACATCTCTGATACAGACCACACACATCTCTAATACAGACCACACACATCTCTGATACAGACCAAATACATCTCTGATATAGACCACAAATATATCTAAAATACAGACAACATACAACTATGATATAGACTGTATACATCTCTGACCTCAAATATCTCTGATACAGACTCCATACATCTCTGATATAGACCACACACATCTCTGATACAGACCACACACATCTCTGATACAGACCACATACATCTCTGATACAGACCACATACATCTCTGATACAGACCACACACATCTCTGATACAGACCGCATACATCTCTGATACAGACCACACACATCTCTGATACAGACCACACACATCTCTGATACAGACCACATACATCTCTGATATAGACCACAAATATATCTAAAATACAGACAACATACAACTATGATATAGACTGTATACATCTCTGACCTCAAATATCTCTGATATAGACTGCATACATCTCTGATATAGACCACACACATCTCTGATAAAGACCACACACATCTCTGATACACACCACTTACATCTCTGATACAGACCGCATACATCTCTGACACAGACCACACACATCTCTGATACAGGACCGACCACTTACATCTCTGATACAGACCACACACATCTCTGATACAGACCGCATACATCTCTGATACAGACCACACTCATCTCTGATACAGACCACACACATCTCCCCTCCCTTGCCCAGACCCATCATGCCAGTCAGACAAGGTGTGGACTTGCTGTGTTGGTTTGTGTTCTGACGTCTTCTTCTGTGGTGTGCAGCTGGAGGCCCTGGAGGTCCTGTCTCCACACCAGACGGCAGAGCTGCTGCTGCTTCCTCTTCCTGTTCCTCCAGAGAAAGATGATGTCATCAACAGAGTGTTTGACTTCCTGACTGAGTCTCCAGAAGACAGGAAGCTTCCAGAAGTCCTACTACACCTGGTCAACTTGTCCCAGGAGGTACTTGCGATCTTTCTTTGCTCTACCACTATGCTGCGTCCCGATGCGATGGTTTAGGGGTCGGTGCTCAGGGTTAGCCATGTCTAGCTTTCTGTTGATATAGTTTGGTTGAGGAGAGGATCTAAGAATCAACATAAAATCAAGAACTTGTTTTTTCTTTTTTGTAGATCATCGTCCCCTGTTCTGTCTATCGGGCCATGTAAGTTCCATCAGAATTGCCTTGACCCCTGACCTCACTCTCTCTCTTACCTTTTCCTACTACCTTGACCCCTGACCCCCACCCTGACACCAACCCCTACCCATTACTGGAGCTCAATCTCGACCCCTATCCTAACCCCTGTCCTGTCCCCTATCCTAACCCCTATCCTGTCTCCTATCCTGTCTCCTTTCCTAACCCCTATCCTGTTCACTTCTCTGTTCCCAGTGTTGATCGCCTGGACTTAGCTGTGCTCACGGTCCCTCTTGCAGTGGAAACTATTATCTCCTCCAGCAAGATAGCTCTGCTACAGCACGCACCACAAGGTAACCTTACCCCTGACCCTAACTTTGAACCCTGACCCTAACCTTGAACCCTGACCCTAACTTTGAACCCTGACCCTAACTTTGAACCCTGACCCTAAATTTGAACTCTTACCCTAACTTTGAAACCTGACACTAAATTTGAACTCTGACCCTAACTTTGAACCCTGACCCTAAATTTGAACTCTGACCCTAACTTTGAACCCTGACCCTAACTTTGAACCCTGACCCTAACTTTGAACCCTGACCCTAACTTTGAACCCTGACGCCAACCTTAATCCCTGACACCAACAAGCCATGTTAGGTTTTGTGTCTGACACAGTTTGTTTCCTGTTGGACATAGTCTGTTTCCTGTTTCCTGTTGAACATAGTCTGTTTCCTGTTTCCTGCTGGACATAGTTTGTTTCCTGTTTCCTGCTGGACATAGTCTGTTTCCTGTTTCCTGTTGAACATAGTCTGTTTCCTGTTTCCTGTTGGACATAGTTTGTTTCCTGTTTCCTGATGGACATAGTTTGTTTCCTGTTGAACATAGTTTGTTTCCTGTTTCCTGATGGACATAGTTTGTTTCCTGTTGAACATAGTTTGTTTCCTGTTTCCTGCTGGACATAGTTTGTTTCCTGTTGAACATAGTTTGTTTCCTGTTTCCTGCTGGACATAGTTTGTTTCCTGTTGGACATGGCTTGTTTACTGTTGGACATAGTTTGTTTCCTGTTTCCTGTTTCCTGTTGAACATAGCTTGCTTCCTGTTTTGTGTCTGACGGCTTGTTCCCTGTCCATGTTGTTCAGGCTGCATCGTCTACAGTGGAGACTGCAGCATCACGTCCTATAACGGTGAGACAGCCCCTGCTGGTCACATGACTGTTAGTCAACACAGAGAGACCATCACAAAGCAGAGGTGGGACTAACTCATCATGTTGTCTGTTGTCCACAGAGACGGAGATCTGTGATGGGGTGGACAGGTAGGAACTGTGAGGTCACTTCCTGTCATGGAGGCCCGTCCACACACGGCTCAGGATCTGAACACATGACCTGTTACTCAATCATCAATGTCGTGTTTGTCTTGTGAATCTTTAGATACAAAATCAATATGTTTCCTTTTGCAAGGATTTATTCATTATTTCTTTTGGTGTCACGTATTTGAGGTATCCTAAAAGTCTTTTCGCTCATTTATAAAGTAATTTACTCTATTATTTAATTAATATCTTGTTTATTCTGTGAATATTTGTTGACATCTGATGTTTAACAGTCTCACTTCGTTTCTTTCAGCTCTGCACTGCAGCGTCTCCTTGACAACAGCCAAACAGGAAGTGATCTGTGTGAGCACAGTGTCAGGGACTTCGCCTGTGCTTCAGTACGTTTGCACTTTTATTGTTGTTCAAGTCCTCAAATCCTACATCAACTTCTCAAATCCTACATCAACTTCTCAAATCCTACATCAACTCCTCAAATCCTACATCAACTTCTCAAATCCTACATCAACTTCTCAAATCCTACATCGACTTCTCAAATCCTACATCAACTTCTCAAATCCTACATCGACTTCTCAAATCCTACATCAACTCCTCAAATCCTACATCAAATCCTACATCATGTTTAACCATGTGACTGAACAACGCACATTAACACTGTTCCATCCTTCTCCTCCTACTCTTATCTCCCTCTCCTCCCCCTCTCCTCCCCTTCTCCTCCCCCTCTCCTCCAGCTCTCTGGCGTCACAGCGGAGACTCTGGCTGGAGTGTTGAGGTGTCAGCTGTCAGGTAACTCCACCCAGGTGAGTCCAGACACATGGCCAAGTAACTCCACCCTGGCCAGAGGCACCTGGAAGCTGTTCCTGTACAAGACCTCTGTTGTGCTGGATGCAGCTCTGAACCTGCTCTCTAACACGGTACTACCTGGCTGTCTGTCTATGTACCTGTCTGTCTATGTACCTGTCTGTCTATGTACCTGTCTGTGTATGTACCTGTCTGTTTGTTTATATACCTGTCTGTCTATGTACCTGTCTGTCTATGTACCTGTCTGTCTATGTACCTGTCTATCTATGTACCTGGCTGTGTATGTACCTGTCTGTCTATGTACCTGTCTGTCTATGTACCTGTCTGTCTATGTACCTGTTTGTCTATGTACCTGTCTGTCTATGTACCTGTCTGTCTATATACCTGTCTGTGTATATACCTGTCTGTGTATATACCTGTCTGTCTATGTACCTGTCTATCTGTCTGTCTGTTTGTCTGTTGAGTAGTTTAATCCTGACCTTTAACCCCTCACATTTCCCAGACATTGAACTCTGCTAATCCTGCCGTGACAATGGCTCTGGACGCGATCACAGAGCTCCGATTGGACAGTTTCACCATGAAAAACTTCAGAGAACCAGCTTTTATTGATCAGTGGTTTAACACCAGACTCCGCCCCTTCCTGCCTGCGGTGTCAACCAACTTCCTGTCCTGCCTGAGCTCTAAGAATTTTAGCTGTCAGACGTACCAGAGATTGTAAGTATCATTAGTGATGGAAAAAGTGGCTTGTACCCCCTGGTTTTTATTATTAACCAGCCTAAAGCTACCTGACCTCTGACCCCTGACCTCTGACACCTCACCTCTGACCCCTGACCTCTGACCCTAGGGTGCAGATCCTGAGTCAGCAGCAGGCAGCTATGGGCTTGTCCAGGAGCCTTTCTGTATACACACACCTGATCCAGGTGTTCCTCACCAGGAATAACACCGCAGGTAACACACCTGGTCACATTTCTGGTCATACACACACCTGGTCTGTATCCTCTGCACATACATCTGCTCGCACCGCTGGACTTGGGTAACTCCTGTGTGTGTGTGTGTGTGTGTGTGTGTGTGCATGTGTGTGTGTGCGTGTGTGTGCATGCGTGCTATGTGTGTGTGTGCGTGTGTAGATGCCAGCTGTGTGCGGGGCAGTGTGGATAGTGGACACTGGCTGCAGAAGAACTTGGGCAGCTTCTCTGTCCTGGCTTCCTTACCTGATCTTCAGAGACTAAACTCCAACTTTACTGCGGTATGTGTGTGTGTACATGAGTGTGTTAAACTTAGTGTTCCAGATGGAGGCTGTGTGTGGGTGTGTAGTAACAGTGTGCGTGTCCCCAGATGGAGGCTGTGAGTGTGTGTGTGTGTGTAGTAACAGTGTGCGTGTCCCCAGATGGAGGCTGTGAGTGTGTTAGCCATCCGACAGCTAGCAGAAGTGTCCTCCACTCCGGGCCAGCTCACCAGCCCCGCTCAGGTTACCATGGTGATGAACAACGTCCCAGACCACCTCTTCACTTCTTTCTTCTCAGACTTCTCTCCTGCTGTCATGGTAACCAGCATCCAAACAATATTTCAAACCACCGATACACTGATAAATAAAGACAACCTTGTAACCATTTAATAATCCTCTCTCTACTGTTTTTACCCTCCCTCCCTTCCTCCCTTCCTTCCTTCCTTCCTTCCTTCCTTCCTTCTTTCCTTCCTCCCTGCCTCCCTCCCTCCCTCCCAGGGTCATGTGACCATGCTCCCCCCATCAGTGAGGTCAGCCTTCCTCCAGACCATCTTCTCCCGTGGCAACCTCTCCAACCCAGTTGCCGTGGGTGACCAGGAAGTGTTGTTATGGCTGCATATGAGGCTTCGGCCCCTACTGGTTGGTATGTCTGCGCTCCACGTCGCCCCCTACTTCAGTGTGTCGGCTCAGAGGAACTGCAGCATTCAGAAGCAGGGGTGAGTCACACTGTCTCTCTCCCTCTCTGTCTCCCTGTCTGTGTCCCTCTCTGTCTCCCACTCTGTATCCCTCACTTTCTCTGTCTCACTCTCTGTCTCACTCTCTGTCTCCCTGTCTGTCTCCCTCTCTGTCTCACTTTCTGTCTCCTTCTCTGTCTCCCTCTCTGTCTCACTTTCTGTCTCCTTCTCTGTCTCCCTGTCTGTCTCACTCTGTCTCCTTCTCTGTCTCACTCTTTCTTCATCTCTACTTTCTAAACCTCTACTCCATCTCTCTTTCTCACTCAGACATACATGCACTTATATCTCCCTCTCTCTCTCTCTCTCTTTGTGTTAATCTCTGCTTCCTTCTTTCCTTTTCTCTAGAATGGAGCTCCTTAATGGTACCATCTCCAGTCTCCATGACGACACCAAGAGTGTGATCTTCAGTCAGATAGTGGAGTCCCTCCAAGGTAGGAAGTGGCCCCTAGTGGACACACACAGCAACAACCACAACACTGCAAACGCACACATAATACTGGTTCAGTTTAACTGGCACTTGAATCCAACCAAACAGGCACACACCCTCACACACGCACACGTTCACACACGCACACACTTTCACACCATCACACGCACTCTCTCTCGCCCCTCAGGACCAATGCCGCTGCGTTGCTACGGTGACAGCTACAACCACAGTTTCTATGGTTACCTGGAGAGTACGTTCATGGGCTTCCAGTTCCCCAACCTGACCACCTTCATGTCGCTGATGCCTGACAAACGCAGGGAACAGGTAGGAAGGGGGGGGGAGGGGAGGGGGGAGGGTGATTTGAGGATGATGATGATGAAGATGATTGTGATGATGAAGATGATTGTGATGATGAAGATGATGATTGTGATGATGATGATGATGATAAAGAAGATGATTGTAATGATGATGATGATGATGATGATGATGAGGATGATGATAAAGAAGATGATTGTGATGATGAAGGTGGTCTTCCTCTCCAGCTGATAAACTCCATGCCATCGTCAGACGTGGCCAGTTTCCTACGAAGACCAAACAGCGTGGACGACAGCACACAACTCTGTCTCCTCTACAGCACATACACACAGACCCCTCTGCTAGTGGAGAAGGTACACACTGACACACACACACACACTGACACACACACACATGTACACACAGACACACACCCTCACCCTCTCCCTCTCTCCAGGAGAGGCTACCAGCAGCAGTAGGGCGTCTCACCCTGCCCTGCCTGTGGCCAGTCGCCCTCAGCTCCTCCCAGAGTTCAGAGGTCAACGCCTGGTTCGACCTCCGTCTCCGTGACTACCTGGGCTTCCTGTCCAAGAGCCTGCTCACTTCCCCCACTGTGCAGAACGCCACCTGTCGTGCTTTCAGGAAACTGTAGGGTCTACACACACACACACACACCACACACCACACCCTCACACACACACACACACACACACCACACACACCCACAACACACATACACACACACACACCACACCACACAAACACACACACACACACACACACACACACACACACCACACACACACACACACACACACACCACACACACACACACACACACACACACACACACACACACACACATCACACCACACACACACACACACACACACACACACCACACCCTCACACACACACACACACACACACACACACCACACACACACACACACAAACACACACCACACACACACACACACCCAAACATGGTTTTAATCAGGTAGCATGTGTGAAGATATTTTTCAGTTTTGACCAAGTGTTGTGTGTGTGTTTGTGTGTGTGTTTGTGTGTGTGTGTTGTGTGTGTGTTTGTTGCAGGGTGGCAGTGATGGGTAACCATGACTACAGCACTGCAGACTTTAGACCATCGGACGTGTACAAGACCATCAGAACGTACCTCAAGTCAGGTCGGCCATCTTGGTTCAAAACCAGCAGTTTCCTTTTCGCTCAAATAGACAACCTCACTACCAATGTGTCTAAGTTCACCTGCTGACGTGACTCTCTCGCCTTCCATCTTGGTTCAAAACCAGCAGTTTCCTTAACTTTGAAAGAGAAAACCTCATACCACCCCAGTTAGACAGTCCTGGGTGTCTAAGTTTACCTGCTGACGTGACTCTCTTGCCCTCCAGACTCGGTGCCCAGGTGTTACAGCTCCAGTGACCCAGAGCTGAACTCCACAGCCTGGTTCTCTGACTACCTGTCCACCTTCATGATCTACCTCACGCTGGAAGACTTCAGCAGCTTAGGATCTGCACAGGTGCTGCACCCACGCAACCTGAAGTCTGAAATACACACACGTCACACACACACATGTTAAATACACACACGTCACACACACACATGTTAAATACACACACGTCACACACACACATGTTAAATACACACACGTCACACACACAAACACACATGTTAAATACACACACATCACACACACACACATGTTAAATACACACACGTCACACACACACATGTTAAATACACACACACGTCACACACACGTCATGACGATGATGTGTGTGTGATGTGTGTGTATTTAACATGACGTGTGTGTATTTAACATGATGTGTGTGATGTGTGTGTATTTAACATGACATGTGTCTGATGTGTGTGTGATGTGTGTGTGTGATGTGTGTGTATTTAACATGACGTGTGTGTGATGTGTGTGTGTGTGGTGGTGAGTGTGGTGTTATTTAATCACATGACCGTGTGTGTGTGTGTGTGTATTTAACATGACGTGTGTGTGATGTGTGTATTTAACATGATGTGTGTGTATTTAACATGACGTGTGTGTATTTAACATGACGTGTGTGATGTGTGTTGACGTTGTGTGTGTGATGTGTGTATGTGTGATGTGTGTGTATTTAACATGACGTGTGTGTGATGTGTGTGTGTGTGTGTGTGTGATGTGTGTGATGTGTGTGTATCTAACATGACGTGTGTGTGTGTGATGTGTGTGTATTTAACATGTGTGTGAATGTGTGTGTGATGTGTGTGTGTGTGATGTGTGTGTATTTAACATGACGTTTGTGTGATGTGTGTGTGTGTGATGTGATGTGTGTGTGTGTGTGTGTGTGATGTGTGTATTTACCATGACATGTGTGTCTCTCCAGGCGTTGCAGGTGTTTACAGTGAACCCAGACAACATTGCTCTACTGAATCACTCCAGTCTGCCAGTGAATCTCACTAACTACTACACCCAGTTGATTTACCAACAGGATAGCTCCTTCAACCCTCTTTGTGGGTAGGTTACACAAACGCATCACACACACATTATCCATTTGTACAAAACCATTATCACAACCTTCCCCCTCCTCCTCCCCCTCCTCCCCGTCCCTCACCCTCCCCTCTCTTCCTTCTCTCCCTCCTTCCCTCCTCCCTCCGCCATCCTCCTGGTCCCTCCATCCTCCCCTCTGTCCTCCTCCCTCTCCCCTCTCCCTTCTCCCTCTCCCCATCCCTCCCCTCCTCGCTCCCCCCTCCTCCCTGTCCCTCTCTCTCTTTCTCTTTGTTTTTCTCTCTCTTTGTTTTTTCTCCCCCTCCTCCTCCCTTCTCTCCCCCTCCCCCAGGCTCTGTGCCTCCTCGTGCAAGGGTGTGTGGCTCCAGCCAAGGCCTTTTTGCCCGAGTGCTGACTGGCAAGACAGGCACGTTTGTTTCGTTCAACCTGAAGCATCGCACCAACCTTGGGACCTCTGGTACAACACACACACCACACACACTCTACAACACACCACACACACCACACACATACACGTCTACACACACACCACACACACACAAACGTTACACACACACCACACCACTCACACACTGTCTACCACCACACACACAGACACTCACTCACACGCACACACGCAAGCACACATGCACACACAAAGCGCACACGCACGCATGCACGGAGATGCACGCGCGCACGGGCACGCAGACAGACACACACATACACACGTCTACACACACACACACATCAACACACAGGCTTGTTACGTCCCTACACACAGACACACACACAGCACAACGTCTACACACACACACCACCAGACACACATACACGTCTTCACACACACACACACACACACACCACACAGACACACACGTCTACACACACGTCTCCACACACACACAGACCATTCAGGTACACACAGCATGTGTGTACAGGTGTTAAAGGTGTGTGTGTGTTCCAGGTGTACGCCCAGCTGACCAGTAACATGGACAGCTCCCTGACGGAGAGCTCCTTCGTTGCCCTCGGCAACAGCAGCACTGGGCTCAGCACTGGTCAGCTGACTCTGGTCCAGCCCACAGTCTTGCTGGCCTCACTGAGCATGCTCAGTCTGATAACTGGCTGGAACCAGGGACAGTCGGTGACCATCGTCCAATCACTGCTCGCGTCTGGAACGTTGCAGGTGCGTGGAGGGAGGGATGGATGACTGGCTGGATGACTGGTGGCTGGATGACTGGATGATGATGATGATGATGGTGATGATCCTGATGGTGATGATCCTGATGATGATGATGATGATGATGGTGATGATGGTGGTAATGATGGTGATGATCCTGATGATGATGATGATGATGATGGTGATGATGATGCTGATGCTGATGATGATGATGATCCTGATGATGATGGTGATGATGATGATGATGATGATGATGATGCTGATGATGATGATGGTGATGATGATGATGCTGATGATGGTGGTGATGATGATGATGATGGTAATGATGATGGTGATGATGATGGTGGTGATGATGGGGATGATGATGATGATGATGATGATGCTGGTGATGATGATGATGATGGTGATGATGATGATGATGGTGATGATGATGATGATGCTGGTGATGATGATGATGATGATGATGGTGATGATGATGATGATGATGGTGATGATGATGATGATGATGATGCTGGTGATGATGATGATGATGATGATGATGGTGATGATGATGATGATGCTGATGATGGTGGTGATGATGATGATGATGGTAATGATGATGATGATGGTGATGATGATGGTGGTGATGATGGGGATGATGATGATGATGATGTTGATGATGATGATGATGATGATGGTGGTGATGATGATGATGATGATGATGGTGATGATGATGGTGATGATGATGGTGATGAAGATGATGGTGATGATGATGGTGATGAAGATGATGATGATGATGATCTCTCTCTCCAGATGAACAGCTCCTCCTCTCTCCTCATGCTGGGAACGCTGCTGGGGGGCGTTCCCGCGGCAACCATGGGCTCCATCAGCGGTCAGGAGCTCATTGTGTCGTCCCAGGATTCTTCATTCCTTGCTAACTTGTTGAACGCACCTGTCATACTCCAGCAGACGTTTGTCACCCAGGTACAGTGTCACACCTTTAGTCTTCCCCTGGAGTCACACCTTTATTGTTCCCCCGGTGTCACACCTTTAGTCTTCCCCTGGAGTCACACCTTTATTGTTCCCCCGGTGTCACACCTTTAGTCTTCCCCTGGAGTCACACCTTTATTCTTCCCCTGGAGTCACACCTTTTTGTCTTCCCTGGTGTCACACCTTTAGTCTTCCCCTGGAGTCACGCATTTATTCTTCCCCTGGTGTCACACCTGTAGTCTTCCCCTGGTGTCACACCTTGATTCTTCCCCTTGTGTCACACCTTTTGTCTTCCCCTGGTGTCTCACTTGCAATATTCCCAAGGAGTTGTTCTAAATTGGATCTTTAATGTTCTGGCTGTACCAGATCATCCGTGTAAACAGCAACGCAGAGACCATCATCCAGAACGTTCCCGATGCCATGGCAACGGAGATCCCTCGAGGACAACTGTTAGGGTTCTCACAGAGCAGCGCCGTGGCAACCACCCTCAACAAAAAGAAATGGAAGCAAGAGCAGGTGTGACACACACACACACACACACCATAACACACACCATAACACACACACAACACACTTAACACACATCACACACCACCATCAGGATCAACCTAGCAACACACTCATTAAAGCACAGCACAACACACATGTATATACTCCTAACATCACACATACACACGAGCATTACACACACACACTTATAAACATACACACACCACACACTCTCACACACACACTGCTCTCCACCGTAACACACACACTGCTCTCCACCGTAACACACACACTGCTCTCCACCGTAACACACACACTGCTCTCCACCGTAACACACACACTGCTCTCCACCATAACACACACACACACTCTCATTCAAATCAAACACCATAACCGACACAAGCGACGACACACCAATAACACACACACACACACCATAACACACACACACACCATAACACACACACCATAACACACACGCACACACCAGTAAGGACAAACACACACCATACAACCCACACACGCACATGCCACCTCCAGAAACCATACACACCACCCAATACACACCACACACAACACACCACAAACACACACATACAACATGCACCATAACAACCACAACCACACAACCACACACAACACACACCAGCTAAAAACACACACAACATTCACCATACACCAACACCACACTACACACCATAACACAGCACCACCATAACAACACACACCCACACACACCCAAATCACACACCACACACACCCATAACACACCCACACATAAACAACACAACAAACACAGACACACAACTATACACACACACACTAACACACAATAACATACTCCTCAATAACACACACACACACACACCTTAACACACATCACACTCTTATAAACACACACACACAATACAACTAATCCACACACAGATACACACACCACACATAAAACACACATACACACACACTTTTTCTCTCTCACACACACAGTCCACACACCATACATCCTTACACACACACACCCATAACACACACACACGCACGACACACCACACACCCATAACACACCACACCATAAACAAACACACCACAGCCCATAACACACACGCCATACAATAACATACACACACACCATACACAAAACATACATAAATACACACACAAACAAAAACACAAACACAAATGTACAGTATACACACGCGTACAAACACACACACACAAACCATAACACACACACACCATAACACACACAAACACACACTCATACACACATGTGCATGTACATTTGTATGCACACACACACACCCCATAAACACACACACACAACCCATAACACACACACACCAGTAACGCACACACTAGAAACACACACACACCATAACACACTCACACTTATAACTACAACACACACACCTTAAACACACACACACACATATACACACGCACACCATAACACACACACACAATAACACACACACACTATGACACACACTATAACACACAACACACCATAACACACACACACGACACCATACACCACCACACACACACCATAACACGAACCATAACACAAAACACACACACTATACACAACACACCAAACACACATACACGCTAACCCCATATTAGTACACCCGCACCACTTCTTCTAACTCTGTGTTCTGTCTCAGGCTGTTTCTGTTCGGGCGTCTTTTTGTAGTATTGCCTTTGAATGGCTTTATCCTTTATTTGTCGTTTTGTTATTCGTTGGATACATACGGATGTTCCTTTATTCCGCTAGAAATATCAGCCTTATTCGACACAGTGGCGTGGAGTTTGACAATTCCTGACACTACAAGTCTCCTCCTGTCCTCCACGCCTCCATTATGCTCACTCAAACTACTATGTTGTCGTGTTATTGGTGCGTCTCTGTGCGTGATCGTGGCTGTAGGTATGTCCTGTGTGCTGTGAGTGTTTCTGTGTAGACACGGTGTCAGATGTGCTGTGTGTCGCGTGCTGCGATGTGTCCATGTTGAGTGGGTCCATGCTGTGTGTCCCATGTGGGTGTGTGCATGTGCGGTGGTGCATGTGCGTGTTGTCTGTGTGGATGTGTCCCGTGTGTTGTGGCCTGTGTGTGTGTTCTGTGGTGTTGTGTGTGTTCATGTGTATGTGTGTGTGTTTTTTGTTTGTGTGTGTGTGAATGGGGGGTGGGGGTGGGTGCAGTCGCTGAATGTTTTTTTTGTTTGTGTGTGTGTGAATGGGGGGTGGGGGTGGGTGCAGTCGCTGAATGTTTTTTTTGTTTGTGTGTGTGTGCGTTTTTGTGTTTGTATGTGTGTGCACGTGTGGGTCCATGTGTGTGTGTGATGTGTGTGTGTCTGCGGTGTGAGTCCCATGTGTGTGCTGTGTCTGTGCGTGTGTTTACTTCTGCTTGTGGCTGTGTGCATACGTTGGTGTGTGTGTGTGAGAAAAATAGCATGTGTGTGTGTGTAGTGTGTGTGCTGCGTGTGGTCCATGGTGTGTGCGTGTGTGCGTCCTGCGTGTGCGTCCATTGCGTGTGTGTGCTGTGTGTGTGTCCTGCGGTGTGCGTTCCATGTGTGTGTGTGTGTGAGTGTGTGTGCTGTGTAGTGCTGACCGTGCGCGTCCTGTGTTGGTTGGTGTCGTGAGTTGTAGTGGTGTGTCTGCGTCGTGGTCCCATGCTTGAGAGTGCTGGTGTGTTGTCCTGCTGGTTTGGTGCCTATGTTGCTGTGATATTTAGATGTGTGTACTGTGTGTGTCTGCGTGTGGTTCATTGTGTGTTTGTGTGTGTCTGTTAGTGTCCATGGTGTGTCCTGGTGTTTAACGTGTCGTGTTCATGTGTGTGGAGTGTGTCATGCTGGATAGTTGTGAGTGTGTGTGGTGTGTGCTGTGTGTGTGTCTGCGTGATAGGTCCATGCAGATGTGTGCTGTGCAGCTATCCTCGGTACTTCCAGCGCTATCACCTGCACCAAGGTCTCGACTCTGAGTCCGGACGTAAGATCAGACGGATTGTCAGCGGCCTGCAGCGAGGAGAGGAAATCAGGCAGTTTCCTAGACTAGAGGGACACCAGGAGGAGGAGGGAGAGGGAGAGGAAGGAGAGGAGGAGGAAGCGTGGGGGCGGAGCATGGAGAGGAGGGGGGAGAAGGAGGGAGGAGTCGCAGTCGCGAGAAGGTGAAAGGGGGACAGTACTAGGGGACGCAGACGGAGACAGGGAGTCAAAGATCAGGTTTGAAGGGACGAGCGCGAGGGACGGAAGAGAAGGCAGGGTGAGGGTAGGAGTCGGAGGCAGGGGAGCGAAGGTGAGGGGGATGGGAGTGGGAGAGGGAGAGTAGAGAGGGGAGTGAGGGAGCGAGAGAGGGCCAGAGCGAGAGAGGGACGGGTAGGGAGAGGAGACGAGAGGATCAGTAGGGACCAGTCACGCGTCTCTC
>BROE01000002.1:2275643-2298632 GCA_036571765.1 Plecoglossus altivelis
GGAGAGGAGAGATGGGGGAGGAGGGAGGAGAAAGGAGAGGAGAGATGGGGGAGAAGAGGCCAGGACGAGAGAGAGGAAAGGAGAGGAGACTAGAGAGTAGAGATCAAGAGAAGAGAGGGGAAAGGAGAGGAGAGGTGGGGGAGAAGAGAGGAAAGAATAGGAGAGACGAGAGAGGAGAGATCAGGAGGAGAGAGGGGAAAGTCGATGGTAAAAAGCAGAATAACAAGGGGTGATTTACAAGACATAACAAGTTCACCAGAAAACAGAGACTGACCTGCAGGAGTCTGTGAATGAGCCATGAACTCCTCTGTGGATTCAAGGTTCTGACGTCTTGACAACACGAGAAAAAGAACCTGACTAACCAACACGAAAGAACAGTCAGCTCTCTCTCTCTTGCTCTCCCTCCTTCCCTTCGTAGGGTTAGGATGTTGGAGGATAACTTTGGAAGAAGCTTGTCTGTGTTTCCTGATCATTCATTAGAAACACGAGACATACCTCTGTTACAGCCTGTGTGAGACAGAGCGTGTGTGTGTGTGCGTGTTATTGTGCGTGTGAGAGTGTGTGTGGGTGTGTGTGTGTTAGTGTGCATGTGTGTTAGTGTACGTATGTTAGTGTGAGTGTGTGTTAGTGTGCGCGTGTATGTGTTTGTTAGTGTGTGTGTGTGTTAGTGTGCGCGTGTGTGTTAGTGTGCGCGTGTGTGTGTTAGTGTGCACGTGAGATTGTGTGTGTGTGTGTGTGTGTGTTAGTGTGCGTGTGAGAGTGTGTGTGGGTGTGTTAGAGTGAGTGTGTGTTAGTGTGCGTGTGTGTGTTAGTGTGCATGTGTGTGTAAGTGTGTGTGTGTGTGTGTGGTGTGTTGTGTTGTGTTGCATGTGTGTGTGCTGGTGCTGTGTGTGTGTGTGGTGTGTGTGCATGTGAGAGGGACTGTGTGTTGTGTGTGTTTATGGTCCGTGATGTGTGTGTGGTGTGTGTGTGTGCATGTGAGAGTGTGTGTGTGTGTGTGTTAGTGTCCGTGTGTGTGTAAGTGTGTGTGTGTTTGTGCATGTGAGAGTGTGTCAGGTCTCTCACTGCCTCAGTCTCTCCCTGAAATGAGAAGCACATGGTCCTGGTTCATTAGGTTATTTTAACAAGGCCTGGACTGTCTTCCTGGACTGTCTTGACACCCCAACACAGACACTCAAACTCGGTCGCAGTCGTTGCCTTGGTTATCGTGTGACCAAAACCCTTCACGAGCTTCACGGGGACTTTTATTTTGAAGAGAAAAAAATCCCTGCGTTTAAGCGGAAGTAGTGACGTAACGTCATTGAACATCATGGAGGGGTACAAATGACGGTCACCGTTTCGTTTTTTATGTTTATATATAAGAACATTTCGCCAACACTTCTCAGATGAAGAGCGCGTTATTTGGACAGATTAAGGAACATGATTCTTTCTAAAACGACTACACTCTGACGCGGTGATCGCGTGTCTGTGTGCGGAACTGTTTGTGTTTACATTTTGTGTCGCTGAGTTCACGGTACCGTCCGGCGCCCTCAACAGTAAAGTTTGATGATGATGACCACGCTCCAGTTTACCGTTCTGCAACCTGGAGCACCGTATCGGTGCCTCCTCCTAAAAACGTGCAAGCGATGTTACCTTAATGTACCAGTGCGAAGAGTTCACGGTCCACCGGCACTAATGAACACATTAGCGTCGGTGCACCGCATGGAGAACCGGCTGGCGGACATCTGGTGCACAGTCCTCCCGGTGAGACGCAGTTCTACCGAGGCACCAACCAAAGTCAGGGTTCGGTTCGCCCCAAGTCCTACAGGTAAGAACCACCAACTCACTTGGCGCCGATCAGTCTCCAACTCCAGCGGTTCGCTCGTTATACATCTCCAAACGTGCCGTTTATCAACCGAGTGTTGATCCTCCGGCCTTAGGGCTGCTGCACCTGGGCGGGCTCCGGACCGCGCTGTATAACTACCTGTTCGCGAAGAAGTACGGAGGAACGTTTATCCTGCGGATGGAAGACACGGACCGGAGCCGGCTCGTACCGGGGGCGGCAGAGTCTATCGAAGACATGTTGGAGTGGGCAGGTAGGAGTCATTGGCAGTCGTACTGAATATCATTTTGTATTTCATCTTGTGCTTTTTCATGTAATAAACTGTAAACTCCACCCTCTCCTTCTCCCCAGGTATCCCTCCAGATGAGAGCCCACGAAGAGGCGGGGCTTATGGGCCCTACCTGCAATCCCATAGGCTGCCGCTGTACGCTGAGGCTGCTCATAGGCTAGTGCAGTCAGGCCACGCCTACCACTGTTTCTGCAGCGTTCAGCGTCTGGAGCTGCTCAAGAGAGAAGCTGTACGACAGGGGCAGACCCCACGGTACACACACATGCACACGCACACACACACACCATGGTACACACACACACACATGCACACGCACACACACACACCACGGTACACCACGGTACACACACACCACGGTACACACACACATGCACACACACACACACACACATGCACACGCACGCACACACACACACACACCACGGTACACACGCACACACACCACGGTACACACACACACACATCATGGTACACACACGCACTCATAATGGTACACACACACCACGCTACACACACACTCATGGTGTAAATGTGTGTGTCAGCTATGATAACAGATGCAGGCACCTGCGTGCTGAGCAGGTGGAGGAAAAGCTCTTCCAGGAGGTTCCTCACGTCATCAGGTTCCGTCTAGAACCAGGGGTGGAACCCTTCCAGGACCTGGTGTTTGGGTGGACGCGACATGAAGTGGCTCAGGTTAGACAGTCAGGAAGGGAGGCTGGATATCATACCTGTCTATATCATACCTGTCTATATCATACCTGTGTGTCTATATCATACCTGTGTGTCTATAGCACACCTGTGTGTGTGTATCACACCTGTGTGTGTGTGTGTATCACACCTGTGTGTGTGTGTGTATCACACCTGTGTGTGTGTATCACACCTGTGTGTGTGTATCACACCTGTGTGTGTGTGTGTGTATCACACCTGTGTGTGTGTGTGTGTGCATCACACCTGTGTGTGTGTGTGTGTGCATCACACCTGTGTGTGTGTGTGTATCACACCTGTGTGTGTGTGTGTGTGTATCACACCTGTGTGTGTGTGTGTGTATCACACCTGTGTATGTGCATCACAGGTAGAAGGAGACCCAGTCCTGCTGAAGGCAGATGGTTACCCCACCTACCACCTGGCCAGCGTCCTGGACGATCACCTGATGAGCGTCAGCCATGTGCTGCGAGGCTCTGAGTGGCTCATCTCCACCCCAAAACACCTGCTGCTACACCGCGCCCTAGGCCAGGCCCCGCCCACATACGCCCACCTGCCCCTGCTGGCCAATCAGGACGGTAGCAAGCTGTCCAAGAGGCAAGGGGACATGAGCGTGCAGAGATACCGAGAAGACGGAGTCCTGCCTGAAGTTCTGCTGGACACCATCACACACTGTGGATCTGGCTTCACCTGTGAGTAAGGAGGGGTGTGGCTTCACCTGTGAGTAAGGAGGGGTGTGGCTTCACCTGTGAGGAGGGGGTGGCTTCACCTGTGAGGAGGGGGTGTGGCTTCACCTGTGAGGAGGGGGTGTGGCTTCACCTGTGAGGAGGGGGTGTGGCTTCACCTGTGAGGAGGGGGTGTGGCTTCACCTGTGAGGAGGGGGTGTGGCTTCACCTGTGAGGAGGGGGTGTGGCTTCACCTGTGAGGAGGGGGTGTGGCTTCACCTGTGAGGAGGGGGTGTG
Source organism: Plecoglossus altivelis (assembly GCA_036571765.1). Taxonomy (NCBI): domain Eukaryota; kingdom Metazoa; phylum Chordata; class Actinopteri; order Osmeriformes; family Plecoglossidae; genus Plecoglossus; species Plecoglossus altivelis. Next base: position 2,279,419 of record BROE01000002.1, read on the forward strand.
GCTTCACCTGTGAGGAGGGGGTGTGGCTTCACCTGTGAGTAAGGAGGGGTGTGGCTTCACCTGTGAGTGAGGAGGGGGTGTGTGTTTCAGTGTGAGTAGGAGGGTGTGTGTATACATGCATGTGTGTGATATGTGTGTGATGGTGTGGGTGGGAGTACGGTAATGTTTGTGTGTGTTTTGGTGTGTGTTTGTGTGTGATATATCGTGTGTGTGGTGTGGTGTGTGTTGTTTGTTTCAGCTCATCGTATAGGTCGCAGCTTACAGGAGCTGGTCTCAGACTTCAACCCTGCTAAGATCACCACCCACTCTGCTCTGCTGGACCTGAACAAACTACCTGATTTTAACAGGTAGACGCGCACCTCACGCGAGCCACTCACACCATGTATACACACTACACACACACGCTCACACACTCCAACACAGCACCACACACTACACTCACACTCATGATACAGCACACACATCACACCAGAGCACACACACGGCTGCAACGACACACACAGCTCACCACAGCAACACACACGCTCAGCACGACTCAACACACCAGCACACTCACACGCATGGTACACACACACTCACCACTGTCTCAAATCACACCCACTCCCTCCTCCGTCTCAGGTAACCTGTCAATCTCTCCAGCTCCAGCGCTTGCAGCGGCTGATTGAGGGATGAGGCAGCGCTGTGATTGCTGTAAAGGGATCTCCGGGCGTGTCGCAGCGAGACCTACGGAAGCGCCAGATTCAGGCAGTTGGAACGAGGAAGTTGCTCCTTATTACATCACACGCATTCGTCCACCTGCGTAAGGTGAAGCACGAGTGGACGATATTAACGCACACGCGCCTCAACTCATGTCACAGGTAGTACTGTACGACTTGGCCTACCTCTGCCTCTCTCTATCCTCCACCATCTCTTCTCTTCTCTTCCCACCTCCCTCCCCCTCCTCCTTCCTCCTCCCTCCTCCCCCTTCTTCTCCCTCCTCCCCCCCCCCCTCTCTTCTCTCCCTCCTTCCCTCTCTCTCTCCTCCCCCCCCTCCTCCCCCCTCTCTCCCTCCCTCCCCTCCCTCCCCCTTCTTGTCTTCCTCCCTCCTTCCGTCCTCAATTCTGCTCCCTTCCCTCCCTCTATCTTCTCCTCCTCCTCCCCTCCTCTCTCTCTCTCCCTTCCTTCCTCCCTCTCGCCCTCTTCCCCTCTCTCCTCTCTCTCCCTGTTGATGCCCACCAATCCCTCTTTCTCACTCTCCTCTGTCCCCCTCTCCAACCGCGGCACCCCTACCGTGTCCCTTTCCCACTCCCACCCCCTCCTCCTTCCTTCCCCTCGTCCTCCTCGGCCCGCAACATGTTTCCCACTTGTTCCCATACCTCATCCATTCCACTCCTGTACTCCACGCCTCCCGTTGTGAGTCTTGCCTCCACAGCAAGGTCCCAGTGTAGCAGAGATGATGGTTTGTCTTGGGCCTTCAGAAGTCACACATCGCTTCCAGAAACTTCTGCAGCTCTCACAAACTCAATAAAACAAAAACATATTTAATTGTTTTTGGTGTTTGTACCAAAGTTTCCCTGTGTTGTTTGAGGCTCGTGCGTATCCCGTGATATACATCAAAACGTAATAATTGTGTGGCATTTCATAATCGAAAGTGTGACTTCTGCGAAAACCCCCGACCATATTTCCTCGTCTGTTTACAAGTTTAAACCGTTTACCGTGTCGAACGGTATCTGACAAGCCCTGGGAGCTGGAGGGCGGGGTTAGACGTCCGACTTCTTACTTGGCGGAACGGGAGTCACATGTCGCGCGCTGGGTTGGACTCGCGACGTGACACTGCTGTTCGGAGAGACGATTTGAAGACCGAGACACCGACGAGCACCGGAGTGGACGGTAGGCTACGGCCATGGCGACGAGCGACAGCGGAGACACGTTAGAGTCGTGGCTCAGTAAGTGAACATTAAACAGCAGTCAAACTTCTTTCAAGGTGTTAATTTCCCCCTTTCTGAATTACAAAATGTTGTTTTGTGAGACACATCGTACACGGACCTAGAATAAGTTATTTTCTGAACCTACTTTTCAACATGAGTAAGTTATAAGTTATAGTAGATACATGTGCGTTATTGAGGAAGTTCTGTTTGCAGTCCTCATCGCCAACTTAACTGTCAGCTGACAGAAACGTGCACCGTCTCTTAACGTTGAACACCGTAAAAACCTTGGTATAAAACTGTCTTTTCCACGTGATTACAACCATCGCACCATTTCCCGATTCCTTTACGCACGAGTTGGTTTTCAAGATTTTATTTTGTAAACGAGGTTTCGTTCGCGGACATCTATCTATTTAATATTTGGAACAGGAAGTTCTACCGTGCACCCCGTCGTGCGTGCGCTTCAACAGATATTCCCCTGTCTTCCCCTAACTTCACCGCGTCGTTATTATGAAGCCCCCGTGCTTACGGGGCACAGCTGCGCATGTGCGTTTCCGGTTGTAGATTACCAGATAACCTCGAACCTACTGAAATGCAAACGTCTTGTCCCTCATCTTCATCTTGCTCTGCCATTCTCTTTTTCCCTCTCTCCTTTCCCACCTCCCCCCACCCCTCTCTCCCCTCCTCCCTCTCTCCCCCCTCCCCCCTCTCTCCCCTCCCCTCTCTCTCCCCTCACCCCTCTCCCCTCTCTCCTCCCAGACCAAGCCACAGATCCGTCCAACTCAGAGCTGAGGTGGGACTGCATCCAGGGATTCTACCAGCTGGTCAACACACACACAGATGGGTGAGACAGGCAGACAGACAGACAGACAGACAGACAGGCAGACAGGCTGACTGACAGACAGACAGGCAGGCAGGCAGACAGACAGACAGACAGACAGACAGACAGGCAGGCAGGCAGGCAGACAGGCAGACAGACAGGCAGACAGACAGACAGACAGACAGGCAGACAGACAGGCAGGCAGGCAGACAGACAGGCAGGTTGGTAGCAGCTGAGTTGTGTCACAGTGGTGTGACATGTCTGAGAGGGTCAGAACAGGGTTGGTGTCTGTCTGTGTGTTTCTTGCTGTGTTTGTATATTCTACAGTATGTGTATATACACAGTATATATAACTGTGTGTTCTACAGTATGTGTATATACACAGTATATACCATACTGTATATACATATATACTGTATAATGACTATCACCGTTAATAAGACTGTGTGGTTCTACAGTATGGTGTATATACACAGTATATATAACTGTGTGTTCTACAGTATGTGTATATACACAGTATATATAACTGTGTGTTCTATAGTGTGTGTATATATACACAGTATATATAACTGTATTCTATAAAACTGGTGTTTCCCAGCCCCCCAGGTACACAAGACTGCTGGCACAAGACCAAAATCCACGTCTCCTGCAAACCAGAGAAGCCTTTGCAAGCGCTCACTGTACAGAACACAGCACACACCCCACAGGCATAAAAACGACACACACTGTTAAAACACACAGCCAAGCACACACGGCATACAAACACCACAACTCGCATAAACACACAAACACACAACAGAAACACACAGCATAAACACACTCACACAGCATAAACACACACTGCATAAACACACACACACATGTAATACACACACACACATAGTTTCATACGCACACACACACAGTTTTAAACACACACACACAGCATTAACACACACACACACTCATACTCACATACACACACAGACTCATGCTGGTAGGTAAACACACACACCTCCATGTGTGTACATGCCAAACACACACACTGCACAAACACACACACTTGCTAAACACACACACAGCATACAAACACACACAACAGCATAAACCCACACACACAGCACAAACACACCTACAACAACACAGCACTTAACACACACACACCACACAGCAAAAACACACACAACTGCATAAACACACACAGACACGCATAAACCCACCCACACACGGACTGCATACAGCACACAGCAGGCTGCCAGTAAGAGCAGGCACACACATGCATAACACACCCACACTGCATAAACAAGGCACACACACAGCATAAAAACACACAACAGAACACACACACAGCAGTATACACACACAACACACAGCACAAACACACACAACATGACAGCACACACACAGTATATAACACACACAACACACAGCATAAACACACACACACACACAACAGCACAAAACAACACCATCAGTCATACATACACACACACAGCAAAAACACTCACACACAGCATAAACACTCACACACAGCGTAAACACACACACAGCATAAACACAAACCAGACAATTAACACATTGCGAACACGTGGCCCACACAGCATGAACACACACACAGCATAAACACACAGCATAAACACACACAACATGAACACACACACAGCGTAAACACACACAACATGAACACACACACACTCACACACACAATCACTCACAATCACTCACACACACTAACACTAACAGAAACACACACTAACAGAGACACGCTAACACACATACAGTATGCAAAACATGATCACATGCAAACACACAACACACAAACTCTGTCAGACACACAAACAGCACACACAATCACAGCACACACACACTCACACCAGTATAAACACACACACACCATAACACAACACACACGCACAACACAACACAACATGAACAGCACAGCACAGCATAAACGAACCACACACACACACAGCGATGAACAACACACACACAGCATAAACAACACACAAGCGTAAACACACACACAGCATGAACACACACACAGCACAAACACACACACAGCATGAACACACACACAGCGTAAACACACACACAGCATAAACACACACACAGCAAAAATACTCACACACAGCATAAACACACACAACATGAACACACAACATGAACACACAACATGAACACACAACATGAACACACAACATGAACACACAACATGAACACACAACATGAACACACAACATGAACACACAACATGAACACACAACATGAACACACAACATGAACACACAACATGAACACACAACATGAACACACAGTATAAACACACACAGCATAAACACACACACAACATGAACACACACACAGCGTAAACACACACACAGCGTAAACACACACACAGTATAAACACACACACAGCATAAACACACACACAGCATGAACACACACACAGTGTAAACACACACACAGCATAAACACTGTAGGTGACACATTGTCTCCCTTGCTAATTGGCAAGTCTGTTCCTCCCAACATTCCAGTGTTTCCCATGCTCACCACAGGGTTGCCATGGTTATCTTCTGTCGTCATGGTAACATGACCATCATGTGACGGTTAACCTCAGATCGTTTAACTTCCTGTTTGGATGGCGGGGACACGAAAAAACTTCCTGCAGAACGCTTGCATCACTTCCTGTAGAACACTTGCATCACTTCCTGTTCCTGCGTGTGTCTCATGCCAGAGTTCTCCTGTGTTTTCAGGTCCTGGAGGCTTGTATGAACAGTTGTGGCCAGCGGTTCCACAGCGAGGCCACCAAGTTCCGCTTCCTCAACGAGATGATTAAAGTCCTCTCTCCCAAGGTAGCCCTGACCCCTGACCTCTGACCCCTGACCTTGCAGTAACATCTAACCCTAAAGCAAGTTGAGTCCTTTATGACTCTTTGAGGCATAAAACGATGACCACACAATCATGTGTTTGTGTGTGCGTGTGTGTCCTGTGTGTGTGCCCTGTGTATGTGTGTGTGTGCATGTGTGTGTGCATGTGTGTGTCCTGTGTGTGTGTGTGTCCTGTGTGTGTGTGTCCTGTGTGTGTGTGTGTGTCCTGTGCGTGTGTGTGTGTGTGTGTGTGTGTGTGTCCTGTGCGTGCTGCTAGTTCCTGGGTCAGTGGAGCCCAGAGCAGGTGAAGGAGAGGGTGATAGAGGTCCTGTACAGCTGGACCGTGTGGTTGAAGGATCAGCCCAAGGTTCAAGAGGCCTACAGCATGCTGAAGAAACAAGGTCTACTAGAACCTTCTAGAACCTTAAACAACACTACAACCATGTAGAACATCACGTAGAACTCTCTGCATTTATATTTTCTCAGCAGATCATTTTATTCAAAGCCATGTACAGATAGGGCTTACTTGTGTGTCTGTGTGTGTGTGTTTGCGTGTGTGTGTGTGTGTTCGTGTGTGTGTGTGTGTGTGTTCGTGTGTGTGTGATTGTGTTGTGTGTGGTGTGTGTGTGTGTGTGTTCGCCGCCGCGCGTGCGTGATGTGTGTGTGTGTGTCCGTGTGTGTGTGTGATGTGGTTGTGTGTGTGGTTCGTTCCGTGTGTGTGTGTGTGTCCGTGTGTGTGTGTGTGTGGTGTTCGTGTGTTGTGGTGTGTGTGGTTTGTGTGTGTTGTGTCTCCAGGCCTGGTATGAGAAAAGGACCCTGCTGCTGCCAGTTGCCATTGCGTGATTGCCCCCCCCTCCAAGAGGACCAGGACTCTGTCTGTTTGCCCAGGAAGACAAGGCCAAGGGGGTGTGGCAGGGTGTGTGTGTCAGGGTGTCTGTGTGTGTCAGGGTGTGTGGTGTCAGGGTGCTGTGGTGTGTCAGGGTGTGGTGTCAGGTGTGTGTTTTGTGTGTGTCCGTGTGTGGTGTGTGTGTCGGGAATTGTGTGTGGTGTGTGTGTCAGGTGTGTGTGTCAGGGTGGGTGTGTCAGTGTGGTTTGTGTCAGGGTGTGTGGTGTCAGGGCCTGTGTGTGTCAGGTGGGTGTGTGTGTTGTCAGTGTGTGTGTTCAGGTTGGTGTCAGGGTGGTGTGTCGGTGTGTCAGTGTGTGGTTGTGTCAGGGTGTGTGTGCAGGGTGTGGGTTGTTGTGGTCAGGGTGTGTGGTCAGGGTGTTGTTGTCAGGTGTGTGTGTGTTCAGGGCTTGTGTGTCAGGGTGTGTGTGGTGTGTCAGGGTGTGTGTGTCAGAGTATGTCAGGGTGTGTGTGTACACCTGTGTATAGTGTGTATTAACGTGTGTGTGTGTCAGGGTGTGTGTCTGTGTGTCAGTGTGTGTGTGTCAGGGTGTGTGTGTCAGGGTGTGTGTCTGTGTCAGGGTGTCTGTGTCAGGGTGTGTGTGTCAGGGTGTGTGTGTCAGGGTGTGTGTCTGTGTGTCAGTGTGTGTGTGTCAGGGGTGTGTCAGGTGTGTGTTTCAACGCAGGGTGTGTTGTGTGTGTCAGGTGTGTTGTGTCAGGGTGTGTGTGTGTCAGGGTTGTGGGTCCAGGGTGTGTGTTGTCAGCGGTGTGTGTGGTGTGTCAGGGGGCTGTGTCAGGTGTGTGTCTGTGTCAGGGGTCCTGTGTCAGGGTGCTGTGTGTCAGGATGCTGTGGCTGATGTGCACGTGTGTGTGTGTCAGGGTGTGTGTGTCAGGGTGTGTGTCTGTGTGTCAGTGTGTGTGTGTCAGGGTGTGTGTGTCAGGGTGTGGTGTGTGTGTCAGTGTGTGTGTGTCAGGGTGTGTGTGTGTGTGTGTCAGGGTTGTGTGTGTGTGTGTCAGTTGTGTGTGTGAGGGTGAGTGATGGTGTGTCAGACTGTGTGTGTGTTGTCAGTGTGTGTGTGTCAGGGGTGTGTGTGTGTGTCAGTGTTGTGTGTGTCAGGGTGTGTGTGTGTTGTGTGTCAGGGTGTGTGTTGGTGTGTTTTCAGTGTGCGTGTGTGTCAGGGTGTGTGTGTTTGTGTGTCAGTGTGTGTGTGTTTCCAGGTGTGTGTTGTGTCAGGGTGTGTGTGTGTGTGTCAGTGTGTGCGTGCGGAGGGGGTGGAGTGATCAGATGTATTCATTTGAATTACAGGTTGTTAATGTTGTTTTCTGTAGATATCATGGTGTGTGTGTGATGGTGTGTGTGTGATGGTGTGTTATGTCATGGTGTGTGTGTGATGGTGTGTTATGTCATGGTGTGTGTGTGATGGTGTGTTAGTTACTAGCAAGGTTACTGAGGAGCAGTCGAGCTGAAGACCTGCAAACAGCCAACAGATTGATCAAGCATACCATCAAAGAGGTAAGGGTTAGATGATTGTGATGTCATAGTACCATCAAAGAGGTGAGGGGTGGGGCTACAGTGTGAGGTGATTGTGATGTCATAGTCCCAGTCAAAGAGTCAATGGACGGACAATTATTTTAATTGTAGTTTGAACAGAACCACACTCTAGTTTTGGTCCCTGTCTATTTCAGTTCCCATCTTGTTTGTAGTTCACCATAGCAACCCTTGGTGTGTGCGTTGTGTGTGTGCGTGCATGTGGTGTGTGTGTGTGTGTGTGTGTATGTGTGTAGTATGTTGCGCGTGCGTGTGTGTGCATGCTGTGTATGTGTGCGCTGTGTGTGTGTGTGTGCAGGAGCAGGATCGTGTGGACAGGGTCTCCAGGCGTGTGTGTGTATTGGAGGAGGTGGAACTCTGTACCAGGGAACTCAGAACTGCATTGGACTCTGGAACCAACACACTGCATTCAGACCCCAACATTGAAGGTGTGTGTGTGAAGGAGTTGTGTGGGTGTGTGCTGTGTGCTGCGTGCTGTGTGGAGTGTGCCGGTGGGTGGTTGTGCGAATGTGTATGTGTTTTCTGATGTGTCGGTGTGTGTGTGTGTGTGTGTGTGGCGTGGAGGTGTTTGTGGTGTGTGTGTCAGTGTGAGTGTGTGTCAGTGAGAGTGTGTGCGTGTTGTGTAATTGTGTGTGTGAGTGTAATGTCCCCTGGCCTCACACACACCTGTGTACGCGGTGGCCCCGCCCCCCTCCTGCAGGCCCTGTACGAGCGCTGTGATAGGCTAAGGCCTAGCCTGTTCCGCCTTGCCAGCGACACTGGGGACGATGACTCTGCTCTGGCTCAGATCCTTTCGGCCAATGACGAGCTGACGCAGGCGGTCAACGCCTACAGAGACAGGCAGAACCAATGGAAGATGGAGGGAGGGAGGAGGGGCCAAGCAGAATGGACACCATGATAACAGAGGTTGGTCAATGTTTTTTATTTCCTGTGTGTGTTCCTGTCTTCTCCACAATGGTTCAGTCACTCCATCCCCGTTTTCCCTCTCTCGTTTCCTTCCTCCTCTCCCTCTCTCTCTCCCTCCCCTCTCTATCACCTCTCTCTCTCTCTCCCTCTCTCTCTCCCTCCCTCTCTATCACCTCTCTCTCTCTCTCTCTCTTTCTCTCCCTCCCTCCTCTAATCACCCCCCACTCTCTCCCTCCCTCCCTCCCTCTTTTCCCTCACCTCCCTCTTCTATCAACCCCTCTCTGGTATCTCCCTCTCTCTCCCTCCCTCTCTTTTCCCCACTCTCTCCCTCTCTCTCTCCCTCCCTCACTCTCTCCCTCTCTATCAACCCCTCTCCTCTATCTCCCTCTCGTCTCCCTCCCTCTCTTTTCCCCCACTCTCTCCCTTCTTCCCTCCCTCCCTCCCTCCTCCCTCCCTCCCCTTTCTAATAAACCCTTCTATTTTCGTTCCTCCCTTCTCCACCCCCCCCCCTCTCCAGATTCCCTCAGTCCTAAAGAGATAAAGAGCTACCACCTGATAGACTTGTCATCTATGGACTCAGTCTTCCCCCACTCCCCCATCCAGCTCCTCCCACTCTCTTCCCCCCTCTCGCCTCCTGCCTCCCGCCCTCGACTGGAAAGCAACCTTCTCAGTCTGGAGGAAGAGCTCAACACACTGGGTAAGTGTTAGGGTTAGTGTTAGGGTAGTGTTAGTGTTAGGGTTAGTGTTAGGGTAGTGTTAGGGTTAGGTGTTGTAGTGTTAGTATAGGTGTTAGGGTAGTGTTAGTGTTAGGGTAGTGTTAGGGTAGGTGTTAGGGTAGTGTTAGGGCAGGTGTTAGTGTTAGGGCAGGTGTTAGTGTTAGGGCAGGTGTTAGGGTATTGTTTAGGGTTGCGTTTGCGTAGGTGTTAGGGTCAGTGTTAGTTAGCTGTAAAGTGTTAGTTGTTAGGGTGGGTTTTTAGCGGTAGTGTTAGGGTTTAGTTTAGTGTCAGGTGGGGTTAGGGAGTGTTAAGGTTAGTGTTAGGGTTAGGGTTATGGTTAGCAGGGTTAGGGTTAGGTAGGTGTTAGGGTTAGCAGGTAAGGTGGGTTGTGGATATGGTTTCCTCTTCTTCTCTGTTGTCTCTTATCTCTTCTCACATTCTCCATTCGCTCTTTCTTACCCTCTTTCTTCTCACCTTTCTGTCCTCTCCTTTCACCCTCTCTCTCTTCTCTCCCTCTCCTCTCATCCTCGGGTCTCCCTCCTCTCCCCCTCTCTCTCCCTCTCTCTCCCCTCTCTCTTCCCCCCTCCCCCCTCTCCCCCCCTCTCTCCCCCCATCTCTCCCCCCATCTCTCTGTCTCTCTCTCAGGTCTGAGCGATGTGAACATCAGTTCCTGCTCAGAGGACCTGCTGCAGGTAACAGAGTCTCCATAACATACACAGTTTCTGCTGTCAGGTAGTCTAATCTCCTGGTGATATTTTGAATTTATTTTCTTTCGAATGTTGTCCCAAATCAGAATAGTTTGAAAAAACAATTAACAAAATACTGAAATACAAACATAGTAGTAAGACTGTACAATGTTGTCTAAGCCCAACCCTTATCATTATCTATGATTGTCTCCTTTTAGCTCTGTAGCTCTGTGTGTGAGAAACCAAGAAAGAAGCTGGTAGCTGAGGAGCTAGCAGGAGAGGAGCTAGCAGGAGAGGAGCTAGCAGGAGAGGAGCTAGCAGGAGCCCATCGTAGGGTGGAGGGGGCCAGGAGGAGAGAGCCCCACGTGGTGGCGAGAGGTGGAGAAGCGGGCGGATCCTGGGAGGACTGCTGGTGAGGGACGGGGGACGGGGACGGGGACGTGGGGGCAGGAAGTTGGGGAGAGAGGGAGGGAGATAAGAGAAGGAAGAGGGAGGGAGGCACGAATTAGAAGAGAGAGAGGGCAGGGTGAAGAGAGAGAGTAAGGGGAAAGAGAGACAGGTGAAAAGGGGGGATGAGAGGAGGGCAGGGTGAAGAGAGAGATGAGAGGAGTGACAGAGAAGAAAACAAGGGTTTTAATTAGTTCATTTGTTTATAAACATTCACACATGATTGGCTCTTCTTTTTCTAGGGCGGTTCCTCCAATTCAACCAATCAGTTTGTCAAGAACCAGCCGTCAGCCAATGACAGGGTGTCTAGCAGATATCCATGTGCCTTTGGAGACCATTAGACCTAGTAAGTTGATAACATTTCCACAAAAATATAAATAAATGTCAAAATACATTTGATAAAAGATTAAATGGAATTCAAATCAGGTGATATGATGGGAATAAATACATGGGAAAATGTAAATGTATAACTTTCCCCTTCAGATAGTTACTGCTTCCTGGTTGTCTCTGATAGGTCGACTGGAGCCAATCACTGTCTTCGACCAGAGCGGGGTCCATGTCTCTCTCCATTTTGCCAAGGACACGCCCCCAGGACACTCCAGTGTTGCCGTGGTGATCGTCTCCACTGTGAACACTTCCCCTCTTCCTGTGAAAGACTTCCTGTTCCAAGCCGCCGTTCCCAAGGTAACAACATCAGCTGACCAACCACGCTCTATGCTGTCAGACCCTCCCTATAGTGGCTTCATCCTGTCTGTTTTGATTGACACCTTCTCCTCCAATCAGACGATGCAGGTGAAGCTTCAGCCCTCACCTGGCCAGGACCTGCCCCCCTATACGCCCTTCCTCCCCCCTGCTTCTCTCTCCCAGATACTGTTACTAGACAATCCCCAGAGGGTGAGTAGATACCTGTTTGGTAGAGGCCAGGGTGAATAGATAGCTGGTAGAGGCCAGGGTGAATAGATAGCTGGTAGAGGCCAGGGTGAATAGATAGCTGGTAGAGGCCAGGGAGAGTAGATAGCTGGTAGAGGCCAGGGTGAGTAGATAGCTGGTAGAGGCCAGGGTGAGTAGATAGCTGTTTGGTAGAGGCCAGGGTGAGTAGATAGCTGGTAGAGGCCAGGGTGAGTAGATAGCTGGTAGAGGCCAGGGTGAATAGATAGCTGGTAGAGGCCAGGGTGAGTAGATAGCTGGTAGAGGCCAGGGTGAGTAGATAGCTGGTAGAGGCCAGGGAGAGTAGATAGCTGGTAGAGGCCAGGGTGAATAGATAGCTGGTAGAAGCCAGGGAGAGTAGATAGCTGGTAGAGGCCAGGGAGAGTAGATAGCTGGTAGAGGCCAGGGAGAGTAGATAGCTGGTAGAGGCCAGGGAGAGTAGATAGCTGGTAGAGGCCAGGGTGAGTAGATAGCTGGTAGAGGCCAGGGAGAGTAGATAGCTGGTAGAGGCCAGGGTGAATAGATAGCTGGTAGAGGCCAGGGTGAATAGATAGCTGGTAGAGGCCAGGGTGAGTAGATAGCTGTTTGGTAGAGGCCAGGGTGAGTAGATAGCTGGTAGAGGCCAGGGTGAGTAGATAGCTGGTAGAGGCCAGGGTGAATAGATAGCTGGTAGAGGCCAGGGTGAGTAGATAGCTGGTAGAGGCCAGAGTGAATAGATAGCTGGTAGAGGCCAGGGTGAGTAGATAGCTGGTAGAGGCCAGGGTGAGTAGATAGCTGGTAGAGGCCAGGGAGAGTAGATAGCTGGTAGAGGCCAGGGAGAGTAGATAGCTGGTAGAGGCCAGGGTGAGTAGATAGCTGGTAGAGGCCAGGGTGAATTCATATTGTATCCAGACAGAGTGTAACTGTGAACCCCCTTCCCCAGCGTAAGGTGAGACTGCGGTACAGAGTGTCTCTTCTCCATGGCAACCAGCTGCTCACAGAGACCAGGGAGCTGGAGGAGCTTCCAGACTGGTCCTGCTGGGTCGGACTCCAGAACTCTGAACCCTGACCTGACCCTTCTAGAACCCTGAACTCTGACCTGACTCTACTAGGACCCTGAACTCTGACCTGACCCTTCTAGAACCCTGACCTGACCCTTCTAGAACCCTGAACTCTGACCTGACTCTACTAGAACCCTGAACTCTGACCTGACTCTACTAGAACCCTGAACTGACCCTTCTAGAACCCTGACCTGACTCTACTAGAACCCTGAACTCTGACCTGACTCCTTTAGAACCCTGACCTGACCGTTCTAGAACACCCGAAGAACCTTCTACAATCCAAAAAGAACATTTCAGAACTTCCCCAAGCAGTTTCTAAGACGTTCCACAAACGGAAAACCTGGAGAAGTTCTGGAAACAACCGTGTGTGTAGCTCTTAGCAGACTTGCCCTGAGATCAAACATCTATTTATTGAATATCTGAAGTGTTTACCCTGCTGCCTGTCTGACTCTTCCTTTTGCTACTGTGTGTGTGTGTGTGTGTGTGTGTGTGTGTTGCTACTGTGTGTGTGTGTGTGTGTTGCTACTGTGTGTGTGTGTGTGTTGCTGCTGTGTGTGTGTTTGTGTTGTGTGTGTTGCTACTGTGTGTGTGTTTGTGTTGCTACTGTGTGTGTTGTGTGTGTTTGTGTTGCTGCTGTGTGTGTTTGTGTTGCTACTGTGTGTGTGTCTGTGTGTGTGTGTTTGTGTTGCTGCTGTGCGTGTTTGTGTTGCTACTGTGTGTGTTTGTGTTGCTGCTGTGTGTGTTTGTTTGAACAGGGGTGTGTTTGTGTTGGTACTGTGTATGTTTGTGTTGGTACTGTGTGTGTTTGTGTTGGTACTGTGTGTGTTTGTGTTGGTACTGTGTGTGTTTGTGTGAACAGGGGTGTGTTTGTGTTGGTACTGTGTGTGTTTGTGTTGCTACTGTGTGTGTTTGTGTTGCTGCTGTGTGTGTTTGTGTGAACAGGGGTGTCTGCATGACTATACTATGATGCCAAAACCCTGAACAGAGAGACAATTTGGGGTAGCTCTAGCCAATCAGCAGGACCCGTTTGGTCACCTGACTGCTGAACGAGGAAGTGTATGCGTGTCTCAGGTAATTCTGCGAGCTTATTAATAAATGTTTTTATCTGAGGCATGTTCATTATTATTTATTGACATCAGCAGATTAAAAGACACCATTATTATTCAGTAAATGTGTGTAACACATATATAACAACAGGAATCACAGGACGTGTGTCTGAAGGGGGGTGGTGGGGAGGGGGTGGGAGGCGAGGGCGTGGAGGGACTGGGTGATTGAGGGTACTGTCTTAGGAGTTCGCGTGCGGTGGCGACGTGGAGCGCAGCAGAGGTCGAGGGTGAGAGAAGGGAGCAGGGTGAGACAGATCTTGTACGCGAGATCTAGCCTAGATCACAGGCCTGGATCATACCAGATTAGGTGAGACTTGAACACATTAGAGGAAGACTTTCCCTGCCCCCACCCCTCCTCACACACACGCACACACACGCACACACACAACCCCTCCTCACACACACACACACAACCCCTCCTCACACACACACACGCACACACACACATGCACAACCCCTCCTCACACACACACATACGCACACACAACACACACGCATAACCCCTCCTCACACACACACACACACACAGAACCCCTTCTCACACACACACACGCACACACACAACCCCTGTCGCACACACACAGAGCCCCTATCACACACACAACTGCTATCACACACACACACACAGCAGACACACGCATACAAGCCCTTCAGACACCAGACACACACATCCAGCCCCTTCACACACACACACACACACACACACACTCCACCCCCACCCTTCTCTCTGGCACACACCCCTACCCACTAACAGTCCCATGATGCATTGCTTTATTGATGCAGGTCTCGGTGCAAACTGGGATGAATACTGTATATCAAGGTTAAGACAATGACATCATCGCAAGGAGAACGTTTGGATTCCATGGAGACCAGTGCAAAGTCATCGTCCGTAGCAACAGTTTTTAAACCTGTAGTTTCTGACAGGTTTCACCGTCACACCTTTCAGTCTACCTGCGGATCCATGAGGACGACCCCTCACGTTCTAGAACGTTCACGGAGTTCTGGAATGTCTCGTCAATTTTCTATTCCGACAAAAATGGAAGAAAAAAATCAAAATGACACAGGTAAGATTCAGTCTCTCAGATTCTCAACGTGTGTGTGTGTGTGTTCTGCACGGTGAAAACACCTCCAGTTTTTGCATGCTCTTACAAGAGTGTGTGTTTCACTGTTTATGGTCCGGAGTGCTACAAAAGGCTGATAAAACAAATTCCCCCTCATCCCTATGTCCCATGGCAGTGGTGATTGTACAGATGCATGATGGGTATTGTAGTCCATACAACATGGTTGTAGTCCCAGCTGTAGTAGCTGTAAAGTACCATATTCTCCTTTCATTTTTTCTTTCTTCACATCTTCTGGCATCGTCAGTCCATCCGCTGCTTCTCTCTCCCTCTCCATACCTTCTCTCTCCCTCTCCATACCTTCTCTCTCCCTCTCCTCATATCCTTTTCTCCCGTCTCCATCCATCAGACAGTTTTCTTTACCCTCTTCCTCTCCATACCTTCTCTCTCCCCCTCCATACCTTCTCTCTCCCTCTCCATACCTTCTCTCTCCCTCTCCATACCTTCTCTCTCCCTCTCCATTACCTTTCTCTCTCCCTCCTCCATACCTTCTCATCTTTTTTTTTTTCCCTCCCCCTCTCCGATACCTTCTCTCCCCCCTCCATACCTTTCTTCTCCCTCTCCTACCTTTCTCTCCCTCCCCCCCATACCTTTTCTCTCCCCTCTCCCATGTACTCCTTCTCTCCCTCCCTGCTCCATACCTTCTCTCATCCCTCTCCAACCCCCCCCCATTCCTCATCCCTTCCATACCTTCTCTCTGCCTCTCCATAACCTTCTCGTCCCCTCTCCATACCTTCTGCGTCTTCCTCTCTCCATACCTTCTCTCCCTCTCCATACCTTCTCTCTCCCTCTCCATACCTTCTCTCCCTCTCCATACCTTCTCTCTCATGTTCTTTCCTTCACATCTTTATCTATCTTCCTTTTTATGATCTATCAATTATTAGCTTTCCTCCTTCTTCTATTCCTCTCCTTCGTTCTCTTCCTGCTCTTCCTCCATTGCTTCTTTCACCTCCTTCTCTCCCTCCTCCTGTTCACCCTCTTCCTTCTCCTCCTCTACCTCCTCCACCTCTATCTCCTCCTCTCCTCCTATCAGGTCTTCTTTGTCTCCATCCTGTGCCTCTCCTGCCTCCTCAACCTCTCTTTCTTCCTCCCCCTCTTCCTCCCCTTCACCTTCTTCCTTTCCTCCTCCTCTTGTCCTCCCCCCTTTCCTCCCCCTCTTCCTTACTCTTCCTTTTCTCCCATTCTGCCCCTCCTGTCATTCTCTTTCTGGTCCACCTCCCCCTCTTCCTCCCCTCTACCTCCCTCCTCCTCTTCCTCTGCTTCCTGTCCTCCACCCTCCTTCTCCTCCCTTCTCTCCTCCTCCCTCCTCCCCCCATCCCCTCCTCCCTCCATACCCCCTGCCCTACCCTCCATCACCTCCACCTCACCTCCAAATCACCTCCATCACCTCACCTCCCCCTCACCTCCCTCCCTCCCTTCTTCCTCCCTCTCTCCCTCTCCCTCTCTCTCCCTCTCCCTCCTCTCCTCCTCACCCTCTCCCTCCCTCCTCCGTCTCCCTCCTTCTCCTCCCTCACCCTCTCCCCCTTTCCTCCCCTCTCCCTCCTTCCCCCTCACCCTCTCCCTCCTCACCCTCTCCTCCTCTCCACCCCGTCTCCTCCCTCACCCTCTCCCTCCGGCACCTCTCCCTCCCTCGCCCTCCTCTCCTCCCTCACCCTCTCCTCCTCTCCCGCATCACCCTCTCCCTCCTCTTCCTCCTTCCTCCTGTCCTCCCTCTCCCTCACCCATCCTCAATCCCCCATTCTGGTTGTGATAGGCATGGCTGTGGCCATTCTCCAGGTCCTCCATGCTGAACTGGAAGCGAGGCCTGTGCTGGAGGTGTCTGTCTGGGGGAGGAGAGGGTGACTGGGGCACGGTGCTCAGGTACCACTCCCTGTTGTCCTCCAGAGTGTCCAGCAGCTCCTGGGCATCTGGGTGCACCAGGTCTGCCCACGTCTCCCACAGAGGGTGGGCGATGTAGTCTATAAACCCCACCTGGAGAAGAGAAGAGAGATGTAGTCTATAAACTACCTGGAGAGGAGGAGAGAGGACGATGAGAGAGAAATTAAGTCATATAAAAAATAGAGGAGAGAGGAGGAGAGGGATAGGGAGAGGGTGAGAGTTAGAGGAGAGGGAGGAGGAGAGGGAGAGGAGGGAGAGGAGGCACAGGTGAGAGGGAGGAGGTGGGAGAGGAGAGGAGAGGACGGAGGGAGGAGGCGTGGAGAGGGAGAGGAGAGGGAGGAGGGTGGCAGGGCAGGGAGCACTGAGAGATAAGTGTCACCTGACTCTTCTCCACAGACGCAGTGTGTTTGTCACACATGGGGCTGATCTCGATTCCCTGCTCTCTTTCCTTGTCCCCCTGCCTGGACAACAAAACAACCAATCAGTCAATCAACCAATCAACAGAGATGGACTGTACTTCAGTTGATTTTTTTGGTATGGTGGTACATTACTATTTATTTTTCCAAGTTTATATTTTTCACTCAAATTCTTTAGATATACAGGTATCTGTAATTATTACAACTTACATTATGTCTTTATTACATTATCATGAAATTGTGATTGGTACACTGTTGTCATCTGCATTTAATGGTATGACCTCTCTCATCTACTTTCACCATGTCCATCCATTCATCTATAAACTATCCCTCAGTCCCACTTTCCCTCCCGCCCTCCCTCCCTCCATCCCTCCCTCTTTCCCTCCCTTCCTCCCTCTCTCCCTTCCTCCCTCTCTCCCTTCCTCCCTCCCTCCCTCCCTCCCACGTCCCTCTCTCTCATCCCTCTCACTCCCTCCCACTCTTCTCTCTCTCTCCCTCCTTCTCTCTCTCCCTCTCTCTCCCTCCCTCTTCGCTCTCTCTCTCTCTTCTCCTCTCTCGTCTCTCTCTCTCTCTCTCTCTCTCCCTCCCTCCCCACTCCCTCCCTCGCCTTCCCTCTCCTCTCTCTCTCACTCCCTCCCTCTCTCTCTCTCTCTCTCTCTCTCTCTCTCCCTTCCCTCTCTCCCTCGCCCCTCTCTCTCTCTCTCTTGTCTAATATCTCTGCTTCTTTCCCTCCCTGTCCCTCGTGTCCCTCCCTGTCCCTCTGTCCCTCCCTCGCATTCTCGTTAAGCCTGAAGAAACTCCTCCATGGATACGTTTTCTGTTTGCACAGGCGATAAGACGGCAGGGGTTTTGTTGGGGTTTACTGAGCGTGCTCCACAGTGAACCCGATGTTTCCTCAGCACGGCTATACACACCACCACACACACACACAACCAAGCGACACACACCCACACACACAAGCACACTCACCACCCAACCACACACACAAGCCCACACTCACACCACACAAAGCACACACACACACACAAGCACACTCACACACACACACACACACACACACACAAGCACAAGCACACACACACAAGCACACACACACAAGCACACACCCACACACAGGGTCATGTGATTGGTCATGTTAGTAGCTAGGACTTACACACACACACAAGATCACGTGATTGGTCAGACACACACACAGGGTCACGTGATTGGTCAGACACACGCACAGGGTCACCTGATTGGTCAGACACACACACAGGGTCACGTGATTGGTCAGACACACACAGGGTCACGTGATTGGTCAGACCTACCTGGATGTGTTCTGTGTACTGGTCTAATAACAGGACTCCTGAGCTGGTCACCTTCTTGGTCTCTACCATGGTCTTCAGATCAGCCAATAGGGTCATGTGCTTCGACATGTCTGTAGCTAGGACCTACACACACACACACACACACACATACACACACACAGGGTCATGTCCTTCGACATGTCTGTAGCTAGGACCTACACACACACGTAGCACACAACCACACACACAAACACCACACACATAGGACACCATAAAGCAATCAGCATGTGTGTGTGTGAGCGTCTCACCATGTCGATGACCAGCTTGCGGAGGGACTGTCTCTGCTTCTTAGGAAGGTTCTGGAAGATGTCACAGCTGGGCTCTTGCAGCAGCTTGAAGCCCACGGCCAGGTGGTGGTTCTCCAGGACCGACGAGTCGTTATACATGAGGGCCAGCTCTGAGTCTGCGCACACACACACACACAGAGGACAGACACACACACTCAGGGCAAACATATGGATAATGTATTTTTCTGGCAGATATTAGTATGAGAATGAGGAGACCTGTGTGTGTGTGTGTGAGAGAGAGAGAGAGTTAGAGAGAGAGAGAGAGAGAGAGAGTTAGAGAGAGAGAGTTAGAGAGAGAGAGTTAGAGAGAGAGTTAGAGAGAGAGAGAGAGAGAGAGAG
>BROE01000002.1:2313930-2339760 GCA_036571765.1 Plecoglossus altivelis
ACCACACACTACACACTCACACTGCCTACACACTACAACACTACACACTACACACTACACACTACCACACAACACACTACACACTACCACACACACTACACAGCTACACACACTACACACTACACTGCTACACACTACCACACACACAAACACACACGTACACATACAACTTGCTACCAACACTACACACTGCCTACACACACTCACTACCACACTACACACTATCCCAACATACACACTACCACACACTACCACACACTACACACTACACCACTACACACCACTACACACTACACACTGCTACACCACGTACCACACCATAAAACACTACACACTACACCACACTACCACACAAACTACCACACAACTACACAACATACACAACATACCAATAACACATAACCCTTACCAACCATACACACTTACCACACTAACCACTTCACTACCACTACCACACACTCACACACTACACACTCGACACATACACACCACCACACACTACACACCCACACACTCACACACTAACACACATACCACTGCTACACACTAACCACACACTACCACACACTACACACGACAACTTACCACACCACTCCACACTACCACCACATACCACACACTACACACTACCACCCACACTACCACACACTACACCACACACACTTTACACAACTACACACACTACACACTACCCACACACTTAACACCTGCTACCACCACTACCCACACAGTGGCCAACAACTACCACACACTGCTACACACTACCACACACTGCTACACACTACCACACAGTGCCACACACTACCACACACTACACACTACCACACACTACACGCTACCACACACACTATCATACACACTACCACACACTACCACACACAGTACCACACACTACACACTATCACACACTATCACACACTACCACACAGTGTGGTGTCTCTGAGGTAGCCAATCACCACTGTCCCAGTCTCTCTGAGGTAGCCAATCACCACTGTCCCAGTCTCTCTGAGGTAGCCAATCACCTCCGAGGAGATTCCAGGGAAGGTCCTTGAACAACACTGACCTCATGGTTGCCGTGGAGACGTTGGCCAGGAGGGTGAAGTTGTTCCTGACCGATCGCAGACTGGCCAACACCTGCGCGACGTCACAAGGTCAGGGGTTGCTATGACAACGGGGAGCTATGTTCGGCGAAGCTCTTCTGACTAGTATATTCTGATCTTTATATTTATATTGTATTTATCTGCATGCCCCTTTCCAAAAACCACAACAGCGTTTCGTTAAACACTTGCTATAAATGTACTCTTTGTATATCTGTATGTGTACATTCACATGCATATAATTGTCTCTACATATGTTTATTTGTGTGTGTATACGTGTACATACGTGTGTGTGTATGTGTATATATGTGTATGTGTGTGCAACAGTGTTGTGACACACAGCAAACAGACCTGAGCAAATGGGGTGACAATGAAGTCTTCACCTGCATGTCTGAGAGAAGAGGGGGAGGGAGGGAGAGAGAGGGGGAGGGAGGGAGAGAGAAGAGGGGGAGAGAGAGAAGAGAGGGAGAGAAGAGAGGGAGAGGGGGAGAGAGAGGGTGGGAGTGTGTAATTGTAAGGTTCTGTTGTCCTAGATGTGAGTGCATGTTGCAAGACACTTTAGATTGACACTCCCCTTACTTTCCCCCTGCCCTCCCTCCCTCCCCTGCCCTCCCTCCCCTGCCCTCCTCCCCTGCCTCACCCCCTGCCTCCCCCCCTGCCTCCTCCCCTGCCTCACCCCCTGCCTCACCCCTCGCTGGTGGCAGAGTTGCGTGACAGTGTCTTAGGGGACATGTCGTAGTCCGAGTCAGAGCGGTACAGGAAGGACTCTCTCCTCTGGTGGAGGGAGGGATGGAGGGTCAGCACCGGGCTCTGGGCCCCCAGGGGGGTGTGGCCTGGAGACACACCCCCGTTCTCCATCTCGTACCTGGAACACAGAGAGGACAATGTGTGTCACCAACTATTCCTGAGGCTGTATGTATGTAGTGTGTGTGTGTACACTGTGTGTGTGTACACTGTGTGTGTGTGTGTACACTGTGTGGGTGTGTGTACACTGTGTGTGTATGGTGTGTGTGTGTACACTGTGTGTATGGTGTGTGTGTGTGTACACTGTGTGTGTGTGTGTACACAGTATGTGCGTACCCGTCTGGGTGTGTGATGGCGATGCGTGGAGGGATGTGCAGTGGCAGGGTTGTGGGGCGGGGCAAGTTGTTCTGGACCTCGGGAGAACGCGTTCTATCACGGGGGCGGAGCCAACACGGCACCTGCACCAATCAGGAAACGGGATAACATGACGGACGGACACAACAGCCAATGAAAAGACAGTTAACAAAGAGTTAGGCAGGTAACCTATTGATGGGTGATCTGCAAGCTAGAGGCGTCGCTAGACAATATACACCTTGCATATTAGGTGGCTTTACACATAACAGTTACATAGCAAGTTAGCAACTAGCTAGCTGTTATCTCCTGACTAGTAGTTAGCTGATAGCTAGTTATTCGCTGCAAGCTAGACATTAGCTGCTAGCTAGTTATTCGCTGCAAGCTAGACATTACCTGCTAGTAGGGCTGCAACTAACGATTATATAGATAATTGATTCATCTGTCGGTTTTTTTTTTTTTTGTCATTCAAAGCTGTTTTTGTTAGTTATCGTGTCTTTATCCTCTTTTTTTTTAAATGTCGCTTTTGCATATTTTGCAATAAACACACTTTTTTTGAATGATTTAGTATGAAATGCTCCCACACCTTGGATGACTTGGGTCGTATTGATTTCTCTGCCTCCGCCATGTGTTTCAGAACAATGTTACGCATCTCTCCGATGGTCTTTCCTCTACCTCCGCTATTTATTTATTTGTTTGTTTTTGCTCCGCTCCGCTATTTCATTATTTATTTTTGCTCCGCTCCGCTATTTCATTATTTATTTTTGCTCCGCTCCGCTATTTCATTATTTATTTTTTCTCCGCTCTGCTTCAACGGCGCTTTTTATACTCAAACATCTCCGCGTCTTATTTAGAGGGGTACTAATGCGACACAATGAATCGATAATGAAATTCGTTGCCAACTCTTTTAATAATCGAATTTGATCGATTCTTTGTTGCAGCCCTAATATGTATTAATCTTAATCATAGTTTTTTGGCATGTTATATGTGTCATAAATACATATATTTTATATGTTATATGTGTCATAAATACATATATTTCATATACACTACCGGTCAAAAGTTTTAGAACACCTCAATTTTTACGGTTTTTATTGAAATTTAGCAATTTAATGTCTCAATGTACTCTGAAATTAAATCCTAGAACAATTTTTTTTTTTAAGGAATCGTTTTATTTTTTTAACAAAATTTAATCGAAATTTTTGACTCATCAAAGTAGCCACCTTTTGCAGATATAACAGCCGAACACACTCGTGGCATTCTTTCTACAATGGAAATCAAATATTCTCCGATGGTCTTTCCTCTACCTCCGCTCCGCTATTTATTTTGTATTTAGTTTTTTGGCATGTTATATGTGTCATAAATACATATATTTCATATACACTACCGGGCAAAAGTTTTCAGAACACCTCAATTTTTACGTTTTTTTTTTAAATTTACGCAGTTTAATGTCTCAATGTACTCTGAAATTAAATCCTAGAAGAAATTTAAAAAAAAATTTTTTTTTTAAGGAATCGTTTTTTGTGTGTTTTTTTTAACAAAATTTAATCGAAATTTTTGACTCATCAAAGTAGCCACCTTTTTCAGATATAACAGCCGAACACACCCGTGGCATTCTTTCTACAATGGAAATCAAATATTCTCCGATGGTCTTTCCTCTACCTCCGCTCCGCTATTTATTTTGTATTTAGTTTTTTGGCATGTTATATGTGTCATAAATACATATATTTCATATACACTACCGGGCAAAAGTTTTCAGAACACCTCAATTTTTACGTTTTTTTTTAATTTACGCAGTTTAATGTCTCAATGTACTCTGAAATTAAATCCTAGAAGAAATTTTAAAAAAATTTTTTTTTTTAAGGAATCGTTTTTTTTGTGTTTTTTTTTTACAAAATTTAATCGAAATTTTTGACTCATCAAAGTAGCCACCTTTTGCAGATACAACAGCCGAACACACCCGTGGCATTCTTTCTACAATGGAAATCAAATATTCTCCGATGGTCTTTCCTCTACCTCCGCTCCGCTATTTATTTTGTATTTAGTTTTTTGGCATGTTATATGTGTCATAAATACATATATTTCATATACACTACCGGGCAAAAGTTTTCAGAACACCTCAATTTTTACGTTTTTTTTTTTTTTAATTTACGCAGTTTAATGTCTCAATGTACTCTGAAATTAAATCCTAGAAGAAATAAAAAAAAAAAATTTTTTTTTTAAGGAATCGTTTTTTGTGTTTTTTTTTACAAAATTTAATCGAAATTTTTGACTCATCAAATTAGCCACCTTTTGCAGATATAACAGCCGAACACACTCGTGGCATTCTTTCTACAATGGAAATCAAATATTCTCCGATGGTCTTTCCTCTACCTCCGCTCCGCTATTTATTTTGTATTTAGTTTTTTGGCATGTTATATGTGTCATAAATACATATATTTCATATACACTACCGGGCAAAAGTTTTCAGAACACCTCAATTTTTACGTTTTTTTTTTTTAATTTACGAAGTTTAATGTCTCAATGTACTCTGAAATTAAATCCTAGAAGAAATTTAAAAAAAAATTTTTTTTTTTAAGGAATCGTTTTTTTGTGTTTTTTTTTACAAAATTTAATCGAAATTTTTGACTCATCAAAGTAGCCACCTTTTGCAGATATAACAGCCGAACACACTCGTGGCATTCTTTCTACAATGGAAATCAAATATTCTCCGATGGTCTTTCCTCTACCTCCGCTCCGCTATTTATTTTGTATTTAGTTTTTTGGCATGTTATATGTGTCATAAATACATATATTTCATATACACTACCGGGCAAAAGTTTTCAGAAGCACCTCGAATATTTACGTTTTTTTTTTTTTTAATTTACGCAGTTTAATGTCTCAATGTACTCTGAAATTAAATCCTAGAAGAAATTTAAAAAAAAAATTTTTTTTAAGGAATCGTTTTTTTTGTGTTTTTTTTTACAAAATTTAATCGAAATTTTTGACTCATCAAAGTAGCCACCTTTTGCAGATACAACAGCCGAACACACCCGTGGCATTCTTTCTACAATGGAAATCAAATATTCTCCGATGGTCTTTCCTCTACCTCCGCTCCGCTATTTATTTTGTATTTAGTTTTTTGGCATGTTATATGTGTCATAAATACATATATTTCATATACACTACCGGGCAAAAGTTTTCAGAACACCTCAATTTTTACGTATTTTTTTTTTTAATTTACGCAGTTTAATGTCTCAATGTACTCTGAAATTAAATCCTAGAAGAAATTTAAAAAAAAAATTTTTTTTTTAAGGAATCGTTTTTTTTGTGTTTTTTTTTACAAAATTTAATCGAAATTTTTGACTCATCAAAGTAGCCACCTTTTTCAGATATAACAGCCGAACACACTCGTGGCATTCTTTCTACAATGGAAATCAATATAGGAAACTGTACTCACTGACACCTGGTCTTTCTTTGCAATTTCTCTGAACAATTCTCCTACAATTTGAAGGGTTATATAACTCTGAAATTTACATGATTTTTCAGTTTTTGGTAACCTTAAACGTTTTTTTTTAATTTTTTAACCTCTGGCAGTTTACGGCTTACCTTTGCACCAATTCAGGTTATTAACTGAACTTGAACTGCGTACATTTCAATAAAAACGGTGAAAATTGGGGTGTTGTAAAATTTTGGATCGGTAGTGTATATGTAAACATTTTGTATCACAAGCTGTGGAACAGAAAGTGACAGACAGTTGCCATGGTTTCCTCAAGCCTTTATGTCTCAGAACTGTTAACAAACATGGAACAATCCACCAATCACAAGCCAATTTTTGCTCCGCTCTGCTTCGCGCTCAACCAACGTGCAAAGCTCAACATCTCCGCGTCTTATTGAGAGGCGTAATAATCGCGCGACACAACGAGTCGGTAATGAAATTCGTTGCCAACTCTTTTAATAATCGTATTTTATCGATTCATTGTTGCAGCCCTAGCTGCTAGCTAGTTATCCGCTGCAAGCTAGACATTAGCTGCTAGCTAGTCGCTCACCTGCAAACTAGAGGAGAGTCTCCTGCTCCGCCCCCTTCGTAGCTCCGCCCCCAGGGTAGCTCCCGACGTATAGGAGTGGCTGTACTGAGCAGGCTCCCCCCTCTTCCCGCCCCCAGATGTGTCTGCATCGCTGTCCTGATCACAGGGATGAGTGAGTGGGCAAGGGAGAAAGAGCAGAGAGAATGAAACTGAGAGAAAGAGAGTGAGTAATAGACGAGGAGATACAGAGATAAACAGACACAGAAAATAAATAAACTAAATAAACTCGAAGCATCCCTTCTGGAGTAGTTTTCTGATTCTGCAGTACCACCTGGTCCAGCAGAGGGCGCTGCATGTGAACAGCTGCAGTACCACCTGGTCCAGTTGGACATGCTGCAGGTGAACAGCTGCAGTACCACCTGGTCCAGCAGAGGGCGCTGCAGGTGAACAGCTGCTAACCAAGGACACTCAGAAAACGCCACTGTTTTATGTGTTATTATTGGAGATGAGTGTGTGATCGGGATGTGTGTGAGGTGCGTGTATGGTGTGTAAGGTTTGTGTGTGTGTGTGTGTGTGTGCATGTGTGTGTGTGAGTGTGTATGTGTGTGTGTCTGTGTATGTGTGTGCGTGCGTGTGTGTGCGTGTGTGCATGTGTGCATGTGTGTGTGTGTGTGTGTGCATGTGTGCATGTGTGTGTGTGTGTGTGAGTGTGTGCGTGCGTGTGTGTGTGTGTGTGTGTGTGTGTGTGTGTGTGAGAATAAGCCCTCTCCTGATCTGCACTGCAGCACCGTGGCAACACTGGGGGAATGGCAGCAGTTGCTAGGCAACAGTGCCGTGTTTCCTCCATGCTGCGTTTGAAGTCCTCCAGATGTACACACACACACACATTCACACACACACACACATTCACACACACACACAGAACAACACCACATAACCACACACACACCCACATACACAACACTCACACACACACCACACTCACATCAACACACACTCACACAAGCACACACATCATATACACAAACACACTCAAAAAAACACAAAAACTCACACACTCACACCAAACACTTCACACACACACTCACACCCACACACATCACTCACACACACACAACATATACACACACTCAACACACAACCATAATACACACACACACACATCACCACCACCACATACACACTCACACACTCACACACACACACTCACACCACATACACACTCACACACACACACTCACACACATACACACTCACACACCACATCACATCACCACATACACACTCACACACACACAACCATACACAAACACACACACTCAAGCACACACATACACACAACTCACACCACACACACACAACACCAGCACACACACACACAAGCACACACACTCACACCACACACTCACACACACACATTCACCCACAACACACACTCACACACACACACATCACACACACAAACACACTCACACCACACCACAACACACTGTTAGATAACACTCACACCACACACGCACTCACACCACACATACACTCACACAAGCACACAAACTCACAATACACAAACACCAGAACACACACAACTCACCCACACACACACTCACATCACATCACACACACACTCCACAACACACACACACAATCGACTCCACTAGCGCACACATTACACACACACATCACACCAACACATTCACACTCACACAACACACAAACACACTCACACAACGACAACACACTCAACACCGCACACAGACTCACACACAGCACATAATTGCACACACAAACACACTCAACACACAACACACACACACACTAACACATCCACATCTCCACAAGCACTAACCCACTCACACTAACACACACACTCATACCAACACAACACGCTCACACAATCACACACATCACACACACAAACACCAACTCACACCACAAAGTACACACTCACACTAACACATACATTCCACACAACATACACACCACACAATACATACACACTTACACCACACACACACACTCACAACCACAAACACACCACACATCACATACACACACACCACTCACAACACACACACACCACACATCACACACACTCATCAACAAAAACACACACATCACACACACACAGCACACATTACACACACACTCACCCACCATACTACACTCACAGGACTATTTACACTCACATACTCACAACACACTCACAACACAATACAATCACACAAACACACACACACATGCACACACACACTCACACACATATACACTCACACAAACAGCACACACATCATACACACGCTCTACTACACACAAACACACACACTATCATACACACGCTCACACCACCCATACATGTTCACACACGGACACACACATCCACACACACCACACAACCACACAAACACACAGAGACACATCACCATGCACACACACTCACACATACACACATCACATGCACATCACACGCACACACACTCACACATACACAAACATTATGCATACACACACATGATACACACACCATGTAAACACAAACACATCATGCATGCACATGTCCACACATACAAACAGCCTTACACACATACACACATACAAAATTAATACCATTGATGTAGGTCCCTATAGTAGGTCTCTTCCTGTAAACAAACCTGTCTCTCTCGCACACGCTCATTTTCACTTGCTCTCACTCTCTCTCTCTCTCTCTCTCTCACACTCGCTCTCACTCTCTCATTCTCCCTCTGTCTTTCTCTCCTCCTCAGACACCCAAGCACTTACACCTTAAACACACGCACACACTGTGTGTGTGTGTGGAGAGAGGGAGAGGGGGGTTGAGGGGGGAGGGGGGAGTTTGTGTGGGTGCTTGTGTGTGTGAGTGAGGTGTGTATGTGAGTGAGGTGTGGGTGTAAGTGAGGTGTGTATGTGAGTGAGGTGTGTGTGTGTGTGTGAGGTGTGTATGTGAGTGAGTGTTGTGTGTGTGGATGTGTGTATGGAGTGAGGTGTGTGTGTGTGTGAGTGAGGTGTTGTGTAATGTTGTGTTGTGAGTGAGGTGTGTGTGTGTGAGAGGTGTGTGTGTGTGTGTGAGGTGTGTTTGAGGTGTGTGTGTGTGAGGTGTGTGTTTGTGTGTGTATGTGAGAGTGGTTTGTGTGTGTGAGGTGGTGTGTGTGGTGAGGTGTGTTTGTGTATGTGTGAGTGAGGTGTGTGTGTGTGTGTGATATGTGTGTGTGTGTGTGTCTGTGTGTGTGTGAGGTGTGTGTGCGTGTGTGTAAGGTGTGTGTGTGTGTGAGTGTGTGTGTGTGTGTGTGTGTGTGAGTGAGTGTGTGTGTGTGAGTGTGTGTGTGTGTGTGTGTGAGTGTGTGTGAGTGTATGTGTGTGTGTGTGTGTGTGAGGTGTGTATGTGAGTGAGGTGTGTGTGTGTGTGAGGTGTGTGTGTGTGAGGTGTGTGTGTGTGATATGTGTGTGTGTGTGTCTGTGTGTGTGTGAGAGTGTGTGTGAGTGTATGTGTGTGTGTGTGTGTGTGTGAGTACCTCTTCTCCAGTGACCATCAGCACACTACGACTCTTCTTCATGCTGATTGGCTGGCCCTGTGCTCGGGGGCGGAGCTGAGTAGAACCCAGACAACAGAGGAGCTGGAGCGCCAGGTCAGGGGTCAGGGGTCAGGGGTCAAACCAAGGTCAAACACCCCAGGGGGGTCAAACCCAGACCCCCATCTGTCAGCCAATCACCTTCTCTCTGCCGTACACCTCCGCAAGTTCTGATTGGCCAGATTTGTGGTCCTGTGAAACACCTGACACAATCAGCAGGTGTTGTTCTCCTCAGTCTGGTGAACTGAGGGGAGGCGGAGAATCATGGTCACTCTGGATAGGAAGCCTTTCTGCGATTGGCCGGACGGATCGCTGTTCCTCCGAGCGCTTGCTTGTGATTGGACCATCAGCACACGTGAGGGAAGAGGTTCCCAGAAGCCTGGTTCTGATTGGGTGAACAGAGTGGCCACATGGCTAGTATTGTAATCCTGGTTGTGATTGGATGGTGAATTTGGAACCTAGGTGTGAGACAAGGGGTGTGTAATGTTATTAACACACACACACACACATACAAATACACAAATACACACACACACACAAATATACACACACACCGACACGTGCACACATAAACACATGGTCACACAAGCACACACATGTCACAACAGCTTGTTCACAACCAGACTCTTAACAGGACTGACTGATATGACCCACTTCTAAGTCTATGTGGCTGCATGTGCTCGCGTCTGTGTGTGTGTGTGTGTGTGTGTGTGTGTGTGTGTGTGAGTGTGTCTGTGGTTAACAGTGAACCAAGGGATATTAGGATTTTAATCCTACAGAATAAGGTGATCCAGGAACACACCCTCTTCACACACACACACTCACACACACACTCACACACACAGAATACATGAGGACTACCCCAACATCATATGTACACATGAACAGCGTTTGCTAGACGTACACATACACGTACACATAGACACAGACACAGACAGAAACACACACACACAGAGACACACACAGAGACACACGCATACACGCGCACACAGACAGAAGCACACGTACAGAGACACACACAGACAGAAACACACACTCACCTTGATCGCCTCAAGATCGCAGGAAAGGTTTCATGTCTCATTTCCTGGCTTGGTCCTTGTCTTCATCCTCCCTCTCTCCTCCGTCCTTTTCACTCTGCAGACGCGTGTTACAGTGGAGGGTTCACCCGCTCTCCTCCCCCCTCTTCCCCTTCCACAGTGGTCTCCCCCAAACCCCCCTCCCCTGTCGCTTGAGTGGGCTCCCCCATCCTACCCCTTCCTCTCCTTCATCGCTCCTTCTATCCTCATCTAAGATTCTCAACACCGCGCGTTCTCAGCGCTCTCTCTACACATCACACACACAGCCCTCTCTCTATCTCTCTCACACACAGCCCTCTCTCTATCTCTCTCACACACACAGCTCTCTCTATCTCTCACACACACACAGCCCTCTCTCTACCTCACACACACAGCCCTCTCTCTATCTCTCACACACAGCCCTCTCTCTATATCTCTCACACACAGCTATTTCTATCTCTCACACACACAGCTCTCTCTCTACACGTCAGACACACAGCCCTGTCTATCTCTCACACACACAGCTCTCTCTCTACACGTCAGACACACAGCCCTCTGTCTCTATCTCTCACACACACAGCGCTCTCTCTATCTCTCACACACAGAGCCCTCTCTCTATCTCTCACACACACAGCCCTCTCTCTATCTCTCACACACACAGCCCTCTCTCTACCTCACACACACACAGCCCTCTCTCTACACATCAGACACACAGCCCTCTCTCTGTCTCTCACACACACAGCCCTCTCATTATCAGGTGATGTGTTTATATATGATGAGAAATCAAAAATGTTCCAAGGTGTATTTAAAACATTTAAATGTACAGGATGATCATCAGGTTCTCCTCCAGAGAGCAAACAGTGGTTAGAAGTTCATTATATGAGTCATGATGATATTCATGATAGCAGCTTGAACTGTACACTACATCACTGTGACCACCAGGGGGCAGCAGCTTGAACTGTACACTACATCACTGTGACCACCAGGGGGCAGCAGCTTGAACTGTACACTACATCACTGTGACCACCAGGGGGCAGCAGCTTGAACTGTACACTACATCACTGTGACCACCAGGGGGCAGCAGCTTCAACTGTACACTACATCACTGTGACTACCAGAGAGAGAAAGGGGGGAGAAAGAGAGAGGAGGAAGGGACAGGTAGAGAGAGGGGTGTCTTATTGTCACATTAACATGACAGTGCTCACCAGCAGGTGGCATCATGGTAACATGACAGTGTTCACCATCAGGAGTTGTCATGGTAACGTGACAGTGTTCACCATCAGGAGTTGTCATGGTAACGTGACAGTGCTCACCAGCAGGTGGCATCATGGTAACGTGACAGTGCTCACCAGCAGGAGTTGTCATGGTAACGTGACAGTGCTCACCAGCAGGAGTTGTCATGGTAACGTGACAGTGTTTACCAGCAGGTGGCATCAAGGTAACGTGACAGTGCTCACCAGCAGGAGTTGTCATGGTAACGTAACAGTGTTCAACAGCAGGAGTTGTCATGGTAACGTAACAGTGTTCATCAGCAGGTGGCTTCATGGTAACGTGACAGTGTTCACCAGCAGGAGTTGTCATGGTAACGTGACAGTGTTCACCAGCAGGTGGCTTCACAGGACTGTTTTCAAAGAGACTAGAGTTTGAGCTGACCGGCAACCTTTTATTTTAATGATCCTTTTTGGAAAACCTTCTCCATGGAGTCCCATTACAGACACACACACGTTCACACTAACACTTTCTATTTCAATCTCAAGGAAAGACGGATGGAGAGAGGAGAGAGGGGTGATTTCAAAAGATACAGGGAACAGGATACAGAGAGCAAGATTGAGAGAGAAGAGGATAAAGAAGAGAGAGGAAGTATGAGAGAGAAGAGGATAGAGAAGAGAGAGGGAGAGTGAGAGAGAAGATGATAGAGAAGAGCGAGGGAGAGTGAGAGGGAAGATGATGAGACAGAGATGTGTGATTATAGAGGTGGGGACCCAAACCTTCCACCTTTATCCTCCTACACAATCAGACCCTATTCAGAGAGAGAGAGAGAGAGAGAGAGAGAGAGAGAGAGAGAGACTCACAGCCACCTGTCAACTACACACACCTATCCCTAACCTGTTGAGACAGAAGTGTTGCAGCTAATCATGTGTGGGATGAGATGTTTACACGAGTGTGACCAGCTCTGCGTGTTGATGTGTCAGACACGCTACGACACACACACGCTACACACACACACACACACACACGCTACACACACACACACGAGGAACGGACACACACACACATGCTACACACACCACACACACACATGCTACACACACACGCTACAGTACACACACATGCTACAACACACACATGCTACACACACACATGCTACACATGCACATTCCATCTTCCACCTTCCCTCCTTCTCTCCCTCCTCCTTCTCTCCCTCCTCCTTCTCTCCCTTCCTCCTTCTCTCCCTCCTCCTTCTCTCCCTCCTCCTCTCCCCCTTCTCCTTCTCCCTTCCTCCTTCTCTCCCTCCTCTTCTCTCCCTCCTCCTTCTCTCCTCCTCCTTCTCATCCCTCCTCCTTCTCCCCACTCTCCTTCTCTCTCTTCTCCTTCTCTCCCTCCTTCTCTCTCCCTCCTCCTTCTCTCCCTCTCCTTTCTTCCCTCCTCCTTCTCCCCCTTCTCCTTCTCTCCCTTCTCCTTCTCTCCCTCCTCTTCTTCTTCCTACTTCTCTCCCTCCCTTTTCTCTGCTCCATCTTTCCATCCATCGTTGTTCATGCAGCTTTCTGCTTTGAATAAAATATTCATTCATGTTAATTGTGTGTGTGTGGCGAGAGAGAGAAGAGAGAGTGGGATGAGACAGAGAGACAGAGAGAGAGAGAGACAAGATAGAGAGACAGACAGAAGCCACAGAGAGAGAGAGAGAGACAGAGAGTGATAAGAGAGAGAGACAGATAGGAGAGAGAGGCTGTTGGCATGTGTGTGTATAAAAGAGAGCATGGAGGCCACACACACACACACACACATGCAAGATAGACACATAAGCCCAACTCCCCAAACACACACACACACTCCACACGCCCCCACACCACACACATCACACACACCACACACTCACCGGCCCCGCCCCAGTCTCTCACCACACACACACACACACACACAAACTCACCGCCCCCCCAACCATGGTCACACACACACACACCACACATTGCTCCTGAGGAGTTATACTCTTTTCCCTGCTTTTCATCATGGTGATGAATCCAGGAACAACAGAGAAATGTGTGTGTGTGTTTGTTTGTGTGTTGGGTGGGGGCAGCGAGTGTGTGTGTGTTGTGTGTGTTGTGGTGGGGGGCACGAGTGTGTGTGTGTTGTGTAACCAGAGGGACGTGGATGTGGAGGGTTTGAACTTCTTCCCTCCTAGTCCTCAGCTGAGAAGACACACACAGCTGCCACGTCAGGCCAAGGCAAGGACAAGACAGTGGTTTGATTAGAGTCAGAACTGAGGTCATACACACACATCTGCTGATTCCAGTGTGTATCGACTGGGTCTGTGGAAGAAGATTCACACAGAGGGGAGAGAGAGACGGGGGGGAGAGAGATGGGGGAGAGAGAGACGGGGGGAGAAGAGAAGGGGGGAGAAGAATAGGGAGAGAGAGATGAGGGGAGAGAGATGGGGGGGAGAGAGATGAGGGAGAGAGAGATGAGGGGAGAGAGGGAGAAAGAGATGAAGAGAGAGAAATGGGGGAGAGCGAGAGAGAGGGGAGAGGGAGAAAGGGGCAGAAAGATGGGAGAGAGAGAGGGTGTGAGAGGGGAGAGAAGGAGAGAGAGAGGGTGAGAGAGGGGAGAGAAGGAGAGAGAGGGTGTGAGAGGGGAGAGAAGGAGAGAGTGGCAGAAAGATGGGAGAGAGAGAGGGTGTGAGAGAGGGGAGAGAAGGAGAGAGAGAGGGTGTGAAAGGGGAGAGAAGGAGAGAGAGAGGGTGAGAGAGGGGAGAGAGGGGAGAGAAGGAGAGAGAGAGGGTGAGAGAGGGTGTGAGAGGGGAGAGAAGGAGAGAGACAGGGTGAGAGAGGGGAGAGAGGGGAGAGAAGGAGAGAGGATAGATTCAGAACGTTCAGCTCACATTTTGATTCCGGCGTCGCCATAGGAACCAGACGTGCCTTCTATCGCCATAGGAACCAGACGTGCCTTCTATCCACCACTAGAGAGCTGTGCTGCATTGCAGATCTACCTCAGACGATACACACACACACACCATACACACTATACACACACACACACATACACCATACACACACACCACACATACACACTATACACACATACACACACACATACACCATACACACTATACACACACACACACACACACACACCATACACACTATACACACACACACACACATACACACACACACACACACCATACACACACTAACACCACACACACACCACAGCACTCAGTCCAGACAAGTTGATCCGACAGGCACACACGTTCTAGTAAGGACAGTACAGACACACATGAGTTGGGCAGGTCCACACATCGTCAGTATCCGTTGTGGACACACACCCATAGGCAGGGTCCACACACTCAGTAGGGCAGGTCCACACACTCAGTAGCGTTGCAGGTCCACCGACACTCAGTTAGAGCACACGTGTAGATTAGGCACTCATGGGTAGGGGCAGGTCCTACAGCGACTCAGTACCACAGGACACACTCATGTAGGTGCTAGGTCCAGCCCGTGACTACACGCAGTAACACACACACTCGTATCAGGATGCTGGCAGGTCCACAACTAACTGCAGTTAGGGGGTCCTACACACTCAGTAAGACAGTTCCAGGGTCCAGGGGCTCCAGGCCAGGCAGTCAGGTTTCCTCCCCAGCTCTGGGTTTCTGCCTTGCAGGCCCCTCATCCTCCACAGGCCCCTCATCCTCCACAGGCCCCTCATCCTCCACAGGCCCCTCATCCTCCACATGATGACACTGAATCATCTGCAGTGTTTATTCCCCCTGTCCCTCCCTCCTGTGTGACTGTCCTCCCCTGCGTCCGTGCCCCAATTCTCTTCACTCGCTCTCGTCTCTCTCGGTCCGCTCCCTCCCTCCATCTCTTCCTCCCTCTCTCTGCTTGCTCTCGTCGGGCTTTGTTGCGCGTGTCCTCCTCTCTTCGCCTTCTCCTGTCTTTTTCTCGCCCTCCTCCCTCCTCCCTGCCCTCTGCTCCAGCTCTTCCTGCCTCTCTCTTCCCTCCCTCCCTCCCTTTCTTTTTCTCTCTTTTTCTTTCTTTCCCTCTCTCTCCGTCCCTCCCTCCCTGTTCCCGGGCTCCGTGCCTCATAGTGTTGCCTTGCCTCTCTGTTCCTCCGTCCGCCTCCCTTGCGCCTGTGCCTGGCCATTCTCTTCCTCTCTCTTTTTCTGCCCTCGCCTCTGCGCTCTCATTCCTCCTCCCCTTGGCTCATCTCTCCCTCCTTCCCTGCTTTTACTCCCTCTGCTGCTCGTCCCGCTGCTCGTGGCTCCCCTCCCTCCTTGCAGTCTTCTTCTCCCTCTCCTCGCTCTCCGCCTGGCTCCTTCCCGTCCCGTCCCCTGCCATCTCTTCCTTTCTCCATTGCTCTTTGTGCTCCTACCTTCCTCGTCATCCTCCCGTCCATCTCATGCTCCTAGCCATCTCTCCTCGCGTCTCTCTGTCTCCTCCTCCGCTCTTCTCCCCCGCACACATTTCAGGGTTAAACTTCTTGCTGTTTGCTCCCTCATCCACCTCCTCGCTTCTAGACCAGCAGGGGGTTTGATTTGGGAGGTTCTCCACAGACACCAATCCATGATCAAGGTTACCATGGATACCAGCTAGGAAGGTGTGTCTGAAATAGGAGGAGGGTGGTGAGGTAGAGGGAGGAGGTTGGTGAGGTAGGGAGGAGAGGAAGAGGAGGAGGGTGGTGAGGTAGGGAGGAGAGATGGAGGAGGAGGGTGGTGAAGTAGGGAGGAGAGGAGGAGGAGGAGGTTGGTGAGGTAGGGAGGAGAGGAGGAGGAGGAGGTTGGTGAGGTATGGCTGAGGAAGAGGAGGAGGGTGGTTGAGGTGGGGGAGGAGAGGAAGAGGAGTGGTGGGTATTGAAGTGAGGCCTGATAGGTTTCCTGGGTGCCAGAAAACAGCAGGTTGCTGTAGGAGACGAGCCAACTGACAAATCTTCTTGTTCCTCACAGGGAAATGAAACAAGATGCTTTTAAGTCTTGATTTGTTTCCAGTTGTGATACAGTTTAATACAGAAGCAGACAGCAGAACAGACATCAGGATACAGTCACATCCTCAGAGAGACAGTAGTTTACCATGTGGCATGATGAACACTTCAACATTGGGTAAAATCCTGCAAAAACATATTGATTTCACATTTAATATAACTCAAGTTTCCTGTTCTGGAATACATGAATACACGACTAGACTTCAGTGTGTGTGTGTGCGTGCCGCGTGTCTGTGTGTGTGGTGTGTGTGTGTGTGTTTTTGGTGGGTGGTGTGGTGAGTGAGTGTGTTTGTGTATGTGGTCTGTGTGTGGTGTGTGTGTGTGTGTGTGTGTATGTAGTGTGTTGTGTGTGTGTTGTGTGTTGTCTGTGTGTGTATGTGTAATAACTGGTCTGTGTGTGTTTAACTGGTCTGCGTGTGTATTAACTGGTCTGTGTGTGTATGTATGTATGTGTGTGTGTAGTTAGTGTGTGTGTGTATGTGTGTGTGTGTGTGTGTTTGTGTGGTGTGTGTGTGTTTTGGGTGGTTGCAGGTGAGGGTGTGAAGGGTACTGAGTTCCACTGGCGTGGCTGTCCGTCTGGTCGCCGTTGGTGAACAAAAGCCGCTGTCTCCTGAAGGGCAGAATGATCTGTCTGTGAAAAGTGCCTGGACTTGTCACACGCAATACACACACATCACATGCACACAAACACACAAAATCTCTCTCACATGCACACGCACACAAAAACAACTGCTCGCACGCACACGCACACAAAACACACAAACAAAACACAAACACACGCACACAAAAACACACACACTCTCACACACTTCACTCACACACACACACACGCTCACTCATGCGCCTACTACACATACACACTCACACAGCACACATCACACATACACTCTCTCCAGCACACACACACACACACACGTCACCTCAGCGACGCCATCACTGCAAGTGTCCCAATACATTCAGTGTTTAGTGTATGTATGTAAGTTTCCTCTGTGTGTATGAGTGGTGTGTGTAATGAGTTGTGGTTTGGTGTGTGTATGAGTGGTGTGTGTATGAGTGGTGTGTGTATGAGTGGTGTGTGTATGAGTGGTGTGTGTATGAGTGGTGAATGGTGTAGTCTCTCTTTGTGTCTCTCTCTACATCCCTCTATCCATCTTTACATCTCTCTCTGTCTCTACATTCTCTGTGTGTCTCTGTGTGTCTGTGCGTCTCTGTGTCTCTCTGTCACTTGTCTCTCTCTGTCACTTGTCTCTCTCTGTCACTTGTCTCTCTCTGTCTCTATGTCTCTCTCTGCGTCTCTCTCTGTCTCTATGTCTCTCTCTGCGTCTCTCTTTGTCTCTTGGTCTCTCTCTGTCTCTTGGTCTCTCTCTGTCTCTATGTCTCTGTGTGTCTCTCTGTCTCTACGTCTCTCTCTGTGTCTCTCGCTGTCTCTCTCTTTCTCTGTACATCTCTCTGTGTTCTCCGTCCTTCTCCATATCTCACTCTCCATATTTCTCTCTCTCGTAGGAGACCAGATGGTCTAGAACATTTTTGTGACTTTTTGTTTTAAAAACATAAATATACTTTGTTTGTCTGTGTACGCATGTGTGAGTTGATGTGTAAGTGTGTATGCGTGTATGTCTTTGCTTGTGCATCTATGTGTCTGTTGTGTGTGCACGCGTGTGTGTGTGTATGTAAGTGCATGTGTGTGTGTGTGTGTGTGTGTGTGTGTGTGTGAGTGAGTGAGTGTGTATGTGAACGTATGAGTGTGTGTGTGTGTGAGTGTGTGTGTGTATGTGTGTGTGTTTGAGTGCGTCTGTGTGTGTGTGTGAGTGTGTGTGTTTGAGTGCGTCTGTGTGTGTGAATGAGTGTGTGTGTACTGCACATCACACTTCAGACAGACTCACAAATGGATATCCTGCCAACAAAGAGATGAGAGCAGTTCATATAAAAGAGCCCCTCTTCCTCTCCATTACTCTGTATTACTCTCTCTCTATCACTCTCTTACTCTCTCTGTATTACACTCTTACTCTCTCTCTGTATTACACTCTTACTCTCTCTCTCTCTATATCACTCTCTTACTCACTCTCTTACTCTCTCTCTGTATTACACTCTTACTCTCTCTCTGTATTACACTCTTACTCTCTCTCTGTATTACACTCTTACTCTCTCTCTCTGTATTACACTCTTACTCTCTCTCTGTATTACACTCTTACTCTCTCTCTCTATATCACTCTCTTACTCTCTCTCTTACTCACTCTCTTACTCTCTCTCTGTATTACACTCTTACTCTCTCTCTCTATCACTCTCTTACTCTCTCTCTATCACTCTCTTACTCTCTCTCTATCACTCTCTTACTCTCTCTATCACTCTCTTACTCTCTCTCTCTATCACTCTATTTCTCTCTCTATCACTCTCTTACTCTCTCTGTATCACTCTCTTTCTCTCTTACTCACTCCCTTTCTCTCACTCCTTCTCTATTACTCCCTCCCTCTGTATTACTCTCGCTCTCTCCCTCTCTCTCTTGCTCTCTCTCCCTCTCTCTCTTGCTCTCTCTCCCTCTCTCCCCCCCTCTCTCCCTCCCTCTCTCTCCCTCTCTCTCTCTCTCCCTCTCTCTGTGTACTAGGCCTGAGTATTCTCCTGTAATAACTGAGGCGTTGATCTGGGTTTCCTCTTTGACTAGTGATGTCTGACACTATTGGCCTTCCAGAGAGGACCTTGACTGTGACACACACGCACACGCGCGCACACCATGACACACAAATTATCTATCACTTCCCTCCTCCCCTCCTCTCTCCTCCCCTCTCCTCCCTACAGAGCATTGAACAGTATGTGAAATAGTCATGGCTGTTTGCCTGACTGCCGGTTAACTAGTGTCTGCAGATCGGTAGTTGTGTGTGTGTGGTTGTGTGACTGCTGTGTCTGGGTGTGTGTGATATGTCATTGTGTGTGGTGGATGGTGTGTATGTGTTTGTGTCTGTGTGCAATGTGTGCGCGTGTGTCTGTGGGTTGTGTAAGGTCTGCATTCGGCTGTGTGCTGGTGTAAGTGGCTGCAGGTGTGGAATGTGGCTGTGGCATGTGTGTAAGGCTCTGTCATGGTGGGTGTGTGTGTCTGGACTCCTGTGTGGCTGTCTGAGGGTGTGTGTCGGCGTGTCTGTGTGTGTGTGTCTTAAGGTCTGCATCGGCTGTGTGTTCGGTAAGGTCTCGCCATGGTGTCGTGCTGTGTTACATGTGTGTTAAACAGGTACGTTTCTTGCCTAGCCATGTCGACTGGCAGGGAGTCCATTTCTCCCATGGTGCACCTGGGCGGCAAGCCAACGTGGGCTGTTCTTCCTGGTCACACACGCTCAAACACACTTTGACACACTTTCCTCACACTCTCACGGACACCAGCAGAGTGCAGGTAATGATACTGATGAAGTGATTTGGTGTTTTGTTTCTCAGTTCTAGTATTTATCTGAAAGACAACCTGCCAACGCTGATGGCTGTCAACTACAAGATGAGACCCATAGAGCTGAGCCGAGAAGCGGGGAGAGGAGACGGGAGGAAGGAGGGAGAGGGGGAGGGAGAGAGAGGGAGGAGGGAGGGACGGGAGGCGGGAGGCTGATGAGGAGGGAGGGAGGGAGGAGCGGAGGGAGGGAGAGAGGGGGAGAGAGGGAGGGAGGAGTCAGTGAGTAGGGGGACGAGGGGGAGGGAGAAAGAG
This sequence comes from Plecoglossus altivelis, assembly GCA_036571765.1. NCBI lineage: Eukaryota > Metazoa > Chordata > Actinopteri > Osmeriformes > Plecoglossidae > Plecoglossus > Plecoglossus altivelis. The sequence goes on from BROE01000002.1 coordinate 2,334,640, forward strand.
AGTGGGAGGGAGGGTGAGGGAGGATGAGGACGAGGGAGAGATGGAGATGAGAGAGAGAGGGGGGGATGGAGAAGAGAGAGAGAGCACACCAGAGAGGGGGAGGGAGGGAGAGATGGTTGAAAGGGGGAGATAGAGGGGGAGGGAGGGATGGTGGAAAGGGGGAGATGGAAGTTAGGGAGAGGGAAGAAAATAGGGGGATAAGAGCGAGAGGAAAAAAGAGAAAGAGAAAGGGGGAAAGGGATAGGCTTTCTTCATTCGGTTTGCTGCTGAATTACTGAATTAATCACAGTCTGTTCCATGGAGGAAAGAGAGAGGGAGAGAGAGATGGATAGAGAGAGAGGGGAGGGATAGAGAGGGGAGAGATGGATAGAGAGAGAGGGGAGGGATAGAGAGGGAGGGAGAGATGGATAGAGAGAGAGGGGGGGAAACATGAAACCAATCACAAGCAAGACGGTAACGAAGCCAGACAGCAAGGGGGGGGGGGGGGGAAAAAGAGAGAGAGCGAGAGAGAGAGCGAGCGAGAGAGAGGGGAGAGAGATAAAGAGAGGGAGAGAGAGAGGGAGAGAGAGGGAGAGAGAGAGAGAGAGAAAGAGAGAGGGAGAGAGAGAGAGAGAGAGAAAGAGGGAGAGAGACAGAGAGAGAGAGAGAGAGAGAAGAGAGACGATGAGAGAGAGAGAGAGAGAAGAGATGCTGAGGAGAGAGAGAGAGAGTCAGGCAGCCGCTTTGTATGCCAAGCCCGACCCGGGCGCGCGATGCTACAGCTGCTGCTGCCGCCACCGGATTTCCCCGTCGAGATAGGCTTCCTCGAGACAGAGAGATTTACACCCGGAAAGATAAGAAAATAGATATTCGTAGGACACCCAGAGTGACACAAACCGAGACCGTGGGATTGCGGGAAGAAACGCGCCCTTCTCAAAGCGCACAGGTAAGAACCGATTCTTGAACGACCTCCTTTCCATTCCTCATGCAGCGCGAGCTGGCTGGCTAGCTGAGGGGCACGGGCTCCCGTCCCCGTTTTCGCTGGCAACTTAGACCGGAGCGTGTGTGAGAGAGTTAAGGGATTCGTGCACAGATGGGTTTTTTCATTTGGTGTATCCGCTGGTTGTCTCATCTTCCGGTGAGTCCAGGAGAGCCCTCTGAAGACCGTTAACCGAACGGGTGACGGTCTCATCTTGTAAGCCCAACGAAGGAGCCATTTGAAACACGGAGGTGCCGGCGGGCTGAAGTGGACGGGCGGGGATTGATCCGTCACCGCTCTCATAACTTCTGTTTGGGATAGGTACGGGGGTCTGTCGTCATAACGGAAGCCATGGATATATGATGGCGCGTGCGTACGTACGTGTGTGTGTGCGTACGTGGTTTAAATATGCTTCTCTAACACGGCTTCTCCTTCGTGCGTTTGATGCATCAGCTTAGCATCAGTGGAGCAGGACGGCAGAGAGAGGGAGGGAGAGAATGTGACAGAAAGAGAGAGATAGACAGAGTGAGAGTGAATGAGAGAGTGAATGAGAGAAAGAGAGAGTGTGAGAAAGAAGGCTAGAGAGAATGCAAATAGAGAGAGAGAATGAGAGAGAGTGAGAGAGAGAGTGGGAGAGAGAGTGAGAGGGAGAGAAAGAGAGAGAGAGAGAGAGAGAGAGAGAGAGAGAGAGAGAGAGAGAGACTGACTGAACCATGTTGCTAGGGTGGTCCATAACCAGAAAAGCTTGTAGTTAGTTTACTTGACAACTGGTAACTTGTTGAGACTAGATGTTACTTTACACAGTGTCTGGTATCTGAGATGTTACTTTACACTGTGTCTGGTATCTGAGATGTTACTTTACACTGTGTCTGGTAGCTGAGATGTTACTTTACACTGTGTGTGGTAGCTGAGATGTTACTTTACACTGTCCCTGGTATCTGAGATGTTACTTTACGCTGTGTCTGGTATCTGAGATGTTACTTTACACTGTGTCTGGTAGCTGAGATGTTACTTTACACTGTGTCTGGTAGCTGAAATGCTATTTTACACTGTGTCTGGTATCTGAGATGTTACTTTACGCTGTGTCTGGTATCTGAGATGTTACTTTACACTGTGTCTGGTAGCTGATATGTTACTTTACACTGTGACTGGTAGCTGAGATGTTACTTTACACTGTGTCTGGTAGCTGAGATGTTACTTTACACTGTGTCTGGTAACTGAGATGTTACTTTACACTGTCTGGTTGTTGAGATGTATAATGGATGATGGTTCTAGTGTTCAGTAATGGATGATGGTTCTAGTGTTCAGTAATGGATGATGGTTCTAGTGTTCAGTTATGGATGATGGTTCTAGTGTTCAGTTATGGATGATGGTTCTAGTGTTTAGTTATGGATGATGGTTCTAGTCTTCAGTTATGGATGATGGTTCTAGTGTTCAGTAATGGATGATGGTTCCAGAGCTCAGAGTAGCTGAGTTCAAAGATTGATCTTAGAAGGATAAGTTGTCTGTTAAGTAATCTTGTGAGAGCGTGTTTTTGAGAATATGTGTATGTATGCATGTGTGTGTGTTGTGTGTGTATATGTGTGTGTGTATGTATGCATGTGTGTGTGCATGCATATGTTGTGGCACAGGGGTGGACTATCGTTAACACTGTGTGACCGCTGCCACAGCGATGCTGCCACGGCGATGCTGCCACGGCGATGCTGCCACGGCGACGCTGCCACGGCGACGCTGCCACGGCGATGCTGCCGCTGGGGGTCAAACAGAACAGTTGGCATGGTGCACATCTGCATCCCATAATCAATCTGTAAGAGCATGGCTTGTTTCCGTGACAACATCAGTAAGGGATGAAGAGGGCAGGGGAGTGTGAGTTTATTTGAGTGTCTGGTGTGTCTTTTTATTACACAGTATTGCCATTATGATTATTATTATTATTATTATCATTGGTAGTGAAACATTACTGGACATATAGACTGGAGGGCTTTTCAAACAGAGTAGAACTCGTTTTCCCACTAAACTTCTGTGTGTATGATGCCAGCTAGCTTTGCATGTGTGTTTGTAAGTGAGGAATGAAGGTGTGTGAGCTCATGCTTGTGTGTGAGATGACAGCTAGCTGTGGGTGTGTGGGAGACAGGTGTGAGACTACAGAGAGAGTTTTCTCCTTGAGAGAAGGGCAACAGAAGGAGAGAAGAGAGAAGCTTTCACCCTCAAGACAAGTATCTCTCTCCCTCTCCCCCTCTTCCTCTCTCCCACTCTCCCCTCTCTCTCCCTCTCCCCCTCTTCCTCTCTTCCACTCTCCCCTCTCTCTCACTCTCCCCTCTTTCTCCATCTCCCCCTCTTCCTCTCCCCTCTCTCTCCCTCTCCCTCTGTTCCCCTCTCCGCCTCTCTCTAGTAATCAGTAAGTCAGTCTTCTAAGTGATATCATGCTTGTCAACAACAACAACCCATTGTCATCTGATCTGTCGCCGGATAACCACCTTATGATCTCAAAATGGACATATCGCCATGACAACACAGAAGAATCTTCAGGGAGTATATATAGTATATAAAGTATATAGTGTGTGTGGTATATGGTGTGTGTGGTATATGGTGTGTGTGGTATATAGTGTGTGGTATATGGTGTGTGTGGTATATAGTGTGTGTGGTATATAGTGTGTGTGGTATATGGTGTGAGGTATATGGTGTGTGTGGTATATGGTGTGTGTGGTATATGGTGTGTGTGTATATGGTGTGTGTGGTATATAGTGTGTGTGGTATATGGTGTGTGTGGTATATGGTGTGTGTATATAGTGTGTGGTATATGGTGTGTGTGGTATATGGTGTGTGGTATATAGTGTGTGGTATATGGTGTGTGTATATGGTGTGTGTGGTATATGGTGTGTGGTATATAGTGTGTGTGGTATATGGTGTGTGTGTATATGGTGTGTGTGTATATGGTGTGTGTGTATATGGTGTGTGTGGTATATAGTGTGTGGTATATGGTGTGTGTGGTATATGGTGTGTGTATATGGTGTGTGTGTATATGGTGTGTGTGGTATATGGTGTGTGTGGTATATGGTGTGTGTGGTATATAGTGTGTGTGGTATATAGTGTGTGTGTGTATATGGTGTGTGTGGTATATGGTGTGTGTGGTATATGGTGTGTGTGGTATATAGTGTGTGTGTATATGGTGTGTGTGGTATATGGTGTGTGTGGTATATGGTGTGTGTGGTATATAGTGTGTGTGGTATATGGTGTGTGTATATGGTGTGTGTGTGTATGGTGTGTGTGGTATATGGTGTGTGTGGTATATAGTGTGTGTGGTATATGGTGTGTGTGGTATATGGTGTGTGGTATATGGTGTGTAGTATATGGTGTGTGGTATATAGTGTGTGTGGTATATGGTGTGTGTGGTATATGGTGTGTGTGTGTATGGTGTGTGTGGTATATGGTGTGTGTGTGTATATGGTGTGTGTGGTATATGGTGTGTGTGGTATATGGTGTGTGTGTATATGGTGTGTGTGTATAGTGTGTGTGGTATATGGTGTGTGTGGTATCTGGTGTATTTATTATTTAGGTGGGACTCTTTTGACAGAGCACAGTGGTTACAGATTGTTGTTGCTATGGGAACTAGCACAACAAAACTGGTCAAAATGTGAGAGTATGACATCACTTCCTGCCTGACTGTCTACTTGTCTGCCTGTCTGCCTGTGTGCCTGTCTGCCTGTCTGCCTGTCTGTCTGTTCGTCTTTCTGACTATGTAGCCCTTCCTCAATATCTAACCTTGAGACTAAAGGCACAGACGAGAGTCAGAGAGAGCGAGTCAGAGAGAGATGACAGATTTTTCTGCCTCCTTTACACCTCTGTCCCCTGAGTGTGTCTGAGTCAAGACTCTGGAAGAATGTAACTCCATACTGGAGGGTGGGTCATAAGTGAGGGGCGAGGGGCGAGGGGCGAGGGACGAGGGACGAGGGGCGAGGGACGAGGGGCGAGGGACGAGGGGCGAGGGGTGAGGGGCGAGGGACGAGGGGTGAGGGGCGAGGGACGAGGGTTTGTTACCAGATTTGAGAATGAACACCGACATCTTAATGTAATAAAGTTCTAACGTTCTTCCCCTATATCCCCCTGAGGGGGTTAGAGACAGATAGCAACTCATCTCATTTTCTGTCTTAGAAGGCAGAGAT
>BROE01000002.1:2386265-2397651 GCA_036571765.1 Plecoglossus altivelis
AATTAACATCAGCTTAATAGGCATCGTAGCATTTACTTTAGTAAGACAGTATCTCTCGTACACTTCTACTAGAATAGAGTATGTTGTGTAATTTCCTCACGAAGACAGTAAAAATCGTTTTGTACACACTCTCCACTAAGAAGGAACAAGGTTTATGTGATGCTATAAACATCATTCTAGAAGACAGATATCATCGGTCTTGTACAATACATCTAAGAATAAAGACAGTTTTATGTTCTGGTTCACAAATCTCCCACTCACGAAGAACAACAGTAAATGTATTCACATGGTTCTACACTTACTATACACACGCACAAACGCAAACAGTCATGCTTCGTTTTTGGTTCAACATTATCACTAGACAGACGCGATTAAATGGTTGATCAATCTCTAACAAGATTCTTGCAAGAACAGATACTGTTTAGATTTTCCATACACATTCTCAAGCAAGACATTAATGCGATTATGTGGTTAATAACATCTCGACAGCGACAGTATTTCGATATATCTTGTAACAAACTCTACACTAGAAGAACACGATACGTCTCGAATTATTGTCTCACTGATCTCACTAGTATAAAAAGGAGTCATGATATTTTGGTACTAGTCTCTTATAAGAAAGACAGTATGTCTGTGTTTGTTACTTCTTTAGAAAGAGACGGAGTAATGTTTCTCCTTGCATTTACATGCTCTAGATTTCAGACATTTACACAGCAACAGGCCTTTCCACTTCTTACATACGAAGGAAACCCAAAACACCAAAGACCCGAGCATTTCACTCCCACATTACTGACCGGCCTCAGGCCAGAAACAAAACAAAAACAAAAAAGCGGCTTTATTCCTCCACCCCAGTCTGAAATATCGCACCACACAAGCAGGTTTACTTTAGTATTAAACGGCTACAAACCATCAACGCTAGGTTGGGGTTTCTATGTAGCCTTCCTAGAAGACAGTAATGGTATATTTACATCTGACACACTTCAGCTAACAAGCCAAGGAGTACTTATCGTAAGGAGAACAGTATAGATTCAGTTTGTACATTCTAGAAGAGAAGTATGATGTGGTCTATCACTGTAATCTAGAGTACAGTTCAGGTATATTGTTGACATTCTAGAAGACGGTGGGTAATCATTCTTGTACAATTTCACTCAAGAAGACATGTAATAGTTGTTTGTGGACACTTCTAGAAGAACACAGGTTATGTCATATGTCTTAGGCATCTAAACTAGTAAGACAGTATGTCACGGTAGCATCAGTAGAGAGAGAGCAGCTGTGAGGAAATGCAGCACATTGGTCAGGCAATAGCAAGGCATTGGGGGAACACTCAGTTCAAGCACAGGCAAAGGGAAGGAGCATGGAACACTCAGTACAGCAGGAGCATGGAACACTCAGTACAGCAGGAGCATGGAACACTCAGTACAGCAGGAGCATGGAACACTCAGTACAGCAGGAGCATGGAACACTCAGTACAGCAGGAGCATGGAACACTCAGTACAGCAGGAGCATGGAACACTCAGTACAGCAGGAGCATGGAACACTCAGTACAGCAGGAGCATGGAACACTCAGTACAGCAGGAGCATGGAACACTCAGTACAGCAAGAGCATGGAACACTCAGTACAGCAGGAGCATGGAACACTCAGTACAGCAAGAGCATGGAACACTCAGTACAGCAAGAGCATGGAACACTCAGTACAGCAAGAGCATGGAACACTCAGTACAGCAGGAGCATGGAACACTCAGTACAGCAGGAGCATGGAACACTCAGTACAGCAGGAGCATGGAACACTCAGTACAGCAGGAGCATGGAACACTCAGTACAGCAGGAGCATGGAACACTCAGTACAGCAGGAGCATGGAACACTCAGTACAGCAGGAGCATGGAACACTCAGAACAGCAAGAGCATGGAACACTCAGTACAGCAAGAGCATGGAACACTCAGTACAGCAAGAGCATGGAACACTCAGTACAGCAGGAGCATGGAACACTCAGTACAGCAAGAGCATGGAACACTCAGTACAGCAAGAGCATGGAACACTCAGTACAGCAAGAGCATGGAACACTCAGTACAGCAAGAGCATGGAACACTCAGTACAGCAAGAGCATGGAACACTCAGTACAGCAAGAGCATGGAACACTCAGTACAGCAGGAGCATGGAACACTCAGTACAGCAGGAGCATGGAACACTCAGTACAGCAGGAGCATGGAACACTCAGTACAGCAAGAGCATGGAACACTCAGTACAGCAAGAGCATGGAACACTCAGTACAGCAAGAGCATGGAACACTCAGTACAGCAAGAGCATGGAACACTCAGTACAGCAAGAGCATGGAACACTCAGTACAGCAAGAGCATGGAACACTCAGTACAGCAAGAGCATGGAACACTCAGTACAGCAGGAGCATGGAACACTCAGTACAGCAAGAGCATGGAACACTCAGTACAGCAAGAGCATGGAACACTCAGTACAGCAAGAGCTTGGAACACTCAGAACAGCAAGAGCATGGAACACTCAGAACAGCAAGAGCATGGAACACTCAGAACAGCAAGAGCATGGAACACTCAGAACAGCAAGAGAAAGGCAAGGGAAAAAAAACCACTTTTTTTCAGTTCCAGCAGAGCATGAACACTCGTACACGCAGAGAGCCATGGAACACACTTCCGAGTAACAGCGCACGAGCATGGAACACTCAGTAAAGCAATGAGATGGACACTCAGTAGCACCCGCAGGAGCATCGGAACACTCAGTAACAAACGCGAGGAGCATGGAACATTAGTGCTTGGTGTGTGTGTGTACTTGGTGTGTGTGTGTGTGTGTGTGTGTGCTTGGAGTGTGCGTGTACCTCCAGCTGGCGGGCACTGACACAGGCAGCCTCCTCCAGCTCCAAACGAGCCCTCTTCAGACTCCTGTTCTCCTGCTCCTCCTGGACATCCTGCGAGGGAGGAGAGCTCACTGTCTGCACAACACAGGGTGTCTGTGTCTGTGTGTGTGTGAGTGTGTGTGTGTGTGTGTGTGTCTGCATGTGTGTACCTCCATGCTCCTCAGGTACTGGCTTTGCAGACCCGAGTTTGGGTTAGCCGAGCACTGCTGCGTCTCCGGCATGGAGATGAAACTCTGGTAGGACTTGAGAGTCGCGAGCACCATGGTGTCGTCCTCGAGCTCCATGACTACACCTTGACTAACAAACAAACAAACAAACACGCACGCACGCACGCACACACACCCCCCAAGAAGTCACGCTCAAATACTCCGGGTAACAACAACAGCCACTCCCCAATAACCGGAGTAGAATGTAGCTATATATGGACTGGAACACTGAACTCTCCGGGACATAAATGTCCTGTCACCGTCAAATACGCGTCACTGGATCCGGTACCTTTAACGTAGTAATCGCCGCCCAGGCACCAGCTGTTAGCCTGCTGCTTTATTTAGCTTGTTAGCTAACTTCTGCCAGTCAGCGGGATGCTCGAACTGCTTCTGCGTACGTGCACTGTATATAGCCACTGTTGTTTGCTTATGTCATTGTATAGCTGGACAGTAATTGTCCGAGATGACCTTTAATGACATGAACATATTCCGTCCTTTAGATATGAATAGCTAGCAGGAAGGCTAGCATGCGTTACTACGTAGTCTCGGTACTTTGAGGTAAACTACGACATTATTGACTTGATATCGAACCAGTTCTGAAGAAGAGCAACCTTTTAAAAGCTGCAAAGTCTCATGTCAAACAAAGTCATTTGCAGAGTAAACTAGCCTAGTCTAAGTTAGTAAGCTACTAGCTAGCTTTATTGATCGAAAGAGAGAGCTACCGGTCATAGTTGTAAGATAACTTTGGTCAATCGCATGGCAAAACAGGCCAAACGACGAAACAATTGACATAATACGGGTTATTAAGTTATTGTTATAAATGAGGTCTTACCTTAGTATGTGTTAGGTAGGCAGAGATGATTCCCGTTCTCCCGCTAGCTAACTATGCTAACACAGCTCCTGTTTGGAACTCCCTCCCTCTGCTCACACGAGAAGAGCAAGCACCGCGAGACCACACGCGACTTTGTGTGTTCACGACGGTCATGCGCTCTGCGCACTCATCTCTAATGGCAGTAAACGGATACACAAATCATGCATTACATACGTATTTTGTTCAAATCGTGAGAAATAGTCAAACTTTTATTTAAAATTTTATATTTTTCGGAAAAAAAATCAAGTGATGTGATCGTTATTCAGAGACAGCAAAAACCATCATAAAAGTGTTTTCCTCAGAAGACCTCTTACAGGTGTGTCGCTTCTGCCACCTGCTGGTGATGAACACACACTGCAGCCAGCTGGGGGGAGATAGAGGGCGGGTCAACACATTGTTATTCAGGTCTTTATTCTGTCAAACAATCCTCAAAGGTGTCATTACCTCCTGTGCTGCAGTCCCCTGTGTGTGTGTGTGTGTGTGCGTGTGCGTGTGCGTGTGCGTGTGTTTAAGACAGAGACAGAGATATCAGGTCATACATCAGCTGTAAAGCATCGTAGCATTCTAGAAGACAGTATATCTGTACCTTCTAGAATACAGTATGTTGTTACATTCTCGAAGACAGTATGTTTGTACATTCTAGAAGACAGTATGTTGTTACATTCTAGAAGACAGTATGTTTGTACCTTCTAGAAGACAGTATGTTGTTATATTCTAGAAGACAGTATGTTTGTACATTCTGAAGACAGTATGTTGTTACATTCTAGAAGACAGTATGTTGTTACATTCTAGAAGACAGTATCTTTGTACATTCTAGAAGACAGTATGTTGTTACATTCTAGAAGACAGTATGTTGTTACATTCTAGAAGACAGTATGTCGGTACATTCTAGAAGACAGTATGTTTGTACTTTATTTGATGTCAGCTGTAGAATGCAGCCTTAACCTATATGGATTACGCCATTTTTGTGTCAGAAGTCAGTCGATAGAATGAAGACTCTTTATAGCAGACTAAAAACATCCCACTAAGCAACGCAGAATGTAGCGCGTCCAACGGATATTCTCCCGACCGCTCCGGTCTGTAACGGTGTATCATAGTATGCACCGGTCCAGCGCAGCTACAACCTCCGCGAGCACCCCCTGCGCGTTTCTCCATGTATCTGGTTGCTAGACGACTGTGGCATGCACACGAAGACTAAGGAAGAAGTACAAAACATCATCGTAGCACAACACGAAAGACCTCGCGGGAACCACACCAACCGACTGAAACCGTGTGCTTTGATCTGCTTCAGCAGCAACCGGATGCGTGGTGGAGGCTTCGTAGTCCGCGGCGGGACCCGTGTTTAACCGGAGTACTCTTGTCCCAACAGACAGCACAGATGCATACATTTCTCCGTCCACTTCGGCTGGCTCGCGCTTTTATTCGCGAGCTTGTGGAGTCACGTTAAACGTTGTAACGGTTGGGTATTGTGGCTGGAACATGACGCAACCTTGAGATGACTTAAAAGGAGAAGATCTACCGGAGACCCCACGCCCTGCCAACGGAGACCGTACACACTAACAGTTTTTAACGGGTTTCCGTTTAATCGCCTGCAGTATGATGTCGTTACAGGCCAGAGACGTCCAGACAGATGAAGACTTCGAGGAGGCGGTGAGACTCAAACTTCAGTGACGATAGGACGCTAGCAAGCCCTCTTTCCAAAGTTGTTTTGTTAGATAGAAAGACAGATAAAAAAGTCGATTGTGTTGGTTTGTATAAGAGTGTGTTTGTGTGTATAAGAGTGTGTTTGTGTGTATAAGAGTGTGTTTGTGTGTATAAGAGTGTGTTGGTGTGTATAAGATTGTGTTGGTGTGTATAAGAGTGTGTTTGTGTGTATAAGAGTGTGTTTGTGTGTATAAGAGTGTGTTGGTGTGTATAAGAGTGTGTTGGTGTGTATAAGAGTGTGTTGGTGTGTATAAGAGTGTGTTGGTGTGTATAAGAGTGTGTCTTGTGTATACGTGTGTGTTGGTGTGTATAAGCAAGTGTATTTCTGTGTATAAGAGTGTGTCTTGTGTATACGTGTGTGTTGGTGTGTATAAGCGTGTGTATAAGTGTGTGTCGGTGTGTATACGTGTGTGTCGGTGTGTATAATTGGATCTATCATCTCTGTTCCAGGTTGAAGATGTGCTTTCTTTAACAACCTACATGTCTGATTCAGAGAAGGTATGTGTGTGTGTGTGTGTGTGTGTGTGTGTGTGTGTGTGTGTGTGTGTGTGTGTGAGAGAGTGTGTGTGTGTGTGTGTGAGTGTGTGTGAGTGTGTGAGAGTGTGAGTGTGTGTGAGAGAGAGAGGGAATTAACGTGTGTTCAGGTGTGTGTGAGGTTATATGTGGGCATGTGTGTGAGGTTATATGTGGGCATGTGTGTGAGACAGATCAGGTGTGTGTGAGGTTAGGTTTGGGTGTGTGTGTGTGTGAGAGAGACAGATAAGGCGTGTTCAGGTGTGTGTGTGAGACAGATAAGGTGTGTTCAGGTGTGTGTGTGTGTGCGTGTGAGAGACAGATAAGGTGTGTTCAGGTGTGTGTGTGCGTGTGAGAGACAGATAAGGTGTGTTCAGGTGTGTGTGTGTGTGTGAGAGAGAGAGAGACCGATAAGGTGTGTTCAGGTGTGTGTGAGAGACAGATAAGATGTGTTCAGGTGTGTGTGTGAGAGAGAGAGAGAGAGAGAGAGAGAGAGAGACCGATAAGGTGTGTTCAGGTGTGTGTGTGAGAGAGAGAAGCAAAGTGTGTTAAATCTCTTGTCTTTAACAGAAAGCTGCGAAAAGAAGGATTTCCTACAAACCCCCTTCCTCTCCCAGTAAGACCAGTGAGCACACACACACGCACACACACACACATGCACACACACACACGCACACACACACACACACACACACAAAGTGTATGGATAACACACTAATCTGTCCCTGTACAGTACCTAACTGGTGTGTGTGTGCAGGATCTCCATACCTGTCCAGTCTCAGTCTAACCCCCAGACGATCATCCCTGCCTCCAAGGGTGCCCCGCAGGGGGGAGGTCCATGGGGGGGCCCTCTCCTCCAGACACACCTGGCTCAACGGACAAGGTGGGAAACCATAGCAACAGGATTGCCTTGGAAACAACTAGTAGAATATCTAGTTGAGATGGACAGGAGTGTCTCTGGTGTGTGTGTGTGTGTGTGGTGTGTCTGGTGTGTGTGTGTGTCTGGTGTGTTTAAACAGCTGATAGAACTGCATGAACACTTATCTCTCCCCCCTCCCTCCTCCTCCCCCAACCCTCCCCCTCTCCTCCTCCCCCCTCCCCTCCTCCTCCTTCCCCCTCCTCCTCCCTCCTCCTTCCGCCTCCCCCTCCCTCCTCCATCCTCCCCCTCTCCTCCTCCCCCTCCTCCTCCTCCCCCCCTCCTCCTCCTCCTCTCCCTCCTCCAGGAACAGAGAGTGATGGAACCCCTGAGGACGTCAAGCTGAAGAAACACCAGCCCCCACGCTCTGCATCTAACGGTGTGTGTGTGTGTCTGTGTGTGTCTGTGTGTCTGTGTGTCTGTGCATACGTGTGTGTGTGTCTGTGTGTGTGTGTCTGCACACGTGTGTGGTGTGTGTTCTGTGTCTGTGCATACGTGTGTGTGTGTGTGTGTGTGTGTGTGTGTGCATGTGTGTGTGTGTGCGTGTGTGTGTCTGTGCGTGTGTGTGTGTGTCTGTGCATACGTGTGTGTGAGTGCATACGTGTGTGTGTGTGCGTGTGTGTGTGTGTGTAACCTCTTCCTCCTGTGCATACGTGTGTGTGTGTGTGTGTGTGCATATGTGTGTGTGTGTGTGTGTGTGTGTGAGTGTGTAACCTCTTCCTCCTGTGTGTGTGTGTGTGTGTAACCTCTTCCTCCTGTGTGTTGTGTTGTGTGTGGTGTGTGTGTAACTTCCTCCTGTGGTGTGTGTGTGTGTGTGTAACCTCTTCCTCCTGTGTGTGTGTGTGTGTGTAACCTCTTCCTCCTGTGTGTGTGTGTGTAACCTCTTCCTCCTGTGTGTGTGCTGTGTGTGTGTGTGCGTGCGTGTGTGTGTGTGTGTGTAACCTCCTCCTGGTGTGTGGTGTCGTTGTGTGTCTGTAACCTCTTCCTCCTGTGGTGAGGTGTGTGTGTGTAACCTCTTCCTCCTGTGTGTGTGTGTGTGTGTGTGTAACCTCTTCCTCCTGTGTGTGTGTGTGTAACCTCCTCCTGTGTGTGCCCAGGTGTGTGTGTGTGTGTAACCTCTTCCTGTGTGCCCAGGTGAACACAGAGACAAGGAGGACCTGTATGATGAGATCCTTCACCTTAAGAAGGTAGAACACCTACCCTGTAGAACACCATACCTGTTAGAACCATCCTACCCTGTAGAACACCTACCCTGTAGAACACCTACCCTGTAGAACACCTACCCTGTAGAACACCTACCCTGTAGAACATCTACCCTGTAGAACATCATGCTGTAGAACATCATCCTGTAGAACACCTACCCTGTAGAACATCATGCTGTAGAACATCATGCTGTAGAACACCTACCCTGTAGAACACCTACCCTGTAGAACACCTACCCTGTAGAACACCTACCCTGTAGAACACCTACCCTGTAGAACAATCTAAGCCGCCTGTGTCTCAAAAATTCTACATGAGTTTATTAGAACAAGAAAAGCAATCATCCATCCTTCCAATAGGCACCATCATGCGTTTTGGGGGACCGTGCCAAGCGGCGGGGGCATGGGTGTGATGGGTCTGTATTGTTGTTGTTGTTGTTTTGTGGGGAGTGTGATTGCTTTGCACTTGTTGTTAGTTAGAGGCTTGCTCAGAAGAGAAACATACGTAACCCTAACTAGAACCGGCTGCACGAAATGGATGAGAGTGCCTCGTGTGGTTAGCATTGGCTGTGTGCTGGTAGGATTGGGTCGTGAATAGTATAGATGTAGCGTGAGTGAGATGAATCGCAGCATGAATGTGGAAGATCGTGGCTTGGGGATGGTGGAGAGTGCTCCTCGAATCGAAGAGAGGCGTTGACAACACACGAGAGTAGACACGCACACACAATCTAAAGACAGTCCAGATGCTCTGTTCTCTCTTATCACCTCCCCACCTCCCTCACACACAGTAAACCTTCCCCTCCCCTCCCACACACACTGCCTGGAGAGGTCCAAACACTAAGACGACTGTAGAAACAGACCTTCTAGACAGACCACCTCGTTTCGCGCACTTCTCCCTCCCTACCCTCACTAAATTCTGGTTCTCTCAACATTCCCCCTCTACACACACACAGTACACACACACCTGGAGGAGGTCAACACTAAGAGAGAGAAACAGATAGAAGAACTGTTGGACCCCACTAAGGTACACACACACACACACTACACACACACTACACACACACTACCATACACACACACACACACACACACAGACACTACCATACATATACACACACTCACATGCATATACACACTCACACACACACGCACTACACACACTCCCAGTGTAATTGTGTATTTCTGTCCTCAGGGCTCTGAGTACACACGCAGCCTGGTGGACAGGAAGAGTGGGGGAGGCATGGTAAGTTTGGGGGGAGAGTAATTGGGGTTCCATAGCTGAGTGTTCCATAGCTGAGGGTTCCGTAGCTGAGGGTTCTGTAGCTGAGGATTCCGTAGCTGAGGGTTCCGTAGCTGAGGGTTCCGTAGCTAAGGGTTCCATAGCTGAGGGTTCCATAGCTGAGGGTTCCATAGCTGAGGGTTCCATAGCTGAGTTTTCCATAGCTGAGGGTTCCATAGCTGAGGGTTCCATAGCTGAGGGTTCCATAGCTGAGTTTTCCCATAGATGAGGGTTCCATAGCTGAGGGTTCCATCATTGTTGTGTTGCAGGTTGTAAGAGGACTTAAGCAGCGGATCCTGAGGTTGGAGAAGCAGAGTAGAGAGAAAGAGGACGCACTGACGTAAGACCTGTCTGTCTCTCTGTTTACCTGTCTGTCTGTCTCTGTTTACCTGTCTGTCTCTCTGTTTACCTGTCTGTCTCTCTCTGTTTACCTACCTGTCTGTCTGTCTGTCTTTTTTTACCTACCTGTCTGTCTTTGTTTGCCTGTCTGTCTGTCTGTCTGTCTTTGTTTACCTACCTGTCTGTCTTTGTTTACCTGTCTGTCTGTCTGTCTGTCTGTCTTTGTTTACCTGCCTGTCTGTCTCTGTTTACCTGTCTATCTTTGTTTACCTGTCTGTCTGTCTCTGTATACCTGTCTGTCTGTCTCTGTTTACCTGTCTGTCTGTCTGTCTGTCTTTGTTTACCTACCTGTCTGTCTTTGTTTACCTGTCTGTCTGTCTGTCTATCTTTGTTTACCTGTCTGTCTGTCTCTGTATACCTGTCTGCCTGTCTCTGTTTATCTGCCTGTCTGTCTGTCTGTCTGTAAAGCAGTATAACTCCGCCTCCCCTCAGGACCCTGCAAAGTGAGCTGAGGACAACCAACATGTCTGAGATGAAGATCACCATGGAGACGTACTACGAGGAGGTGACCTCTCTGCTTACTGTTCTGCTGTGGAGACACTGGTTACACACAACAGCACACACACAACCAACACTCCGCGTTTACACACACACACACAGGTTACACACCACGGACACACACACACAGAGTTACCCATGTGTGGGCACACACACACACACACACACACACACACTGGTTACACACACACACACACTGGTTACACACACACACACACACACACTGGTTACACACACACACTGGTTACACACACACACACACACACACTGGTTATACACACACACACTGGTTTAGCACACACACACCACCCTGGTTACCCACACAACAAAACACTACACACTGCGTTACTAACACAGCACACGTTAACACACACCACACACACACCACTCTGAGCTCTACACACACACTGGTTACACACACGTGTCCTTGTGTGTTGTCCTTGTGTTGTCCTTGTGTGTTGTCCTTGTGTTGTCCTTGTGTTGTCCTTGTGTGTTGTCCTTGTGTGTTGTCCTTGTGTGTTGTCCTTGTGTTGTCCTTGTGTTGTCCAGATCCAGAGGCTCAGAGTTGTTCTGGAGGACGTGCAGCGCAGCAGTCGAGCAGAGAGCAGAGCAGCTCAGAGCCAGAGCAGGCTGTGGAGCTCCAGGGTAGAGCGTCTGACAGAGCAGCTGCAGCAGCTGCAGCAGGACAACCTGAGGCTCCGAGAGGAGCTGAGCACTGAGGCGCCTGCAGGGGGAGCCAGAGGTAATAACACACGCAGATAACCACCACACATCCCCACAGATAAAACACAAACCTAAGCACACACACCCACACACCACACAGCTACACACACACACACACACACACTGAGATAACACACACACACACAGATAACACACACAGAGATAACACACACACACACACAGATAACACACACA
>BROE01000002.1:2401833-2414144 GCA_036571765.1 Plecoglossus altivelis
GGCTGCCAGGGTGCTTCAGAGAAGTTGGCTGAGACACAGAGAGAAGGTGAGAAGATCTCCTACTCCTGCTTCTATAACAGTATATGACATATTACAACCGACTTCAACTATGACAGTTCATAATAGAATGAAGCATTTGTATATACATGACTAGCTAGTCAACCATATGAATCTAAACTAGTTTACCTGTTTGTTTGTCCAGGATATAGTGCTGCTTCAGTCTGCTATGAGAGCTCACCTGCTCAGACACACACGACTAGACGACCAGGTGATACGCATACAGGTAACACACACCTACACATACAGGTAACACACATACAGGTAACACACACCTACACATACAGGTAACACACATACAGGTAACACACACACAGGAAACACACACACCCAGGTAACACACATACCTACACACCCAGATAACACACAAATACACACAGCTACATCTGCCTCTCTCTCACTGTTATTTCTTTCAGAACTTCCAATCAGAACCCACTAGTGATGTAATTTCCCCTTTGGAAGAGGAACTGGAGGTTGCCATGACGCTGATCCAGTCTGTTTTCCGGGGTCACCTGGCCCGCACTGGCCTGGAAACAGAGAGGTTAGACACACACACACACACAATCACACACACATACACATACATCACACACACACAATCTCACACACACACACACACAAACACATACACACACACCACACACATAACACATACACCACACACACACAATCACACATACATACACCACACACACACAATCCCACACACACATACACTACATACACCACAGACACACAATCACACACATACAACACACAGTTAGACACACCACACACACTCACTGTATATATAGACCTAAATACACTCTCATATATACTCAGTATTTACACACATACCCATACAGTATATACACATACTATCATATATACTCAGTATTTACACACATACCTATACAGTATATACACATACTCTCATTGAGAAAATACATGCACACAAACACTCACAATTACATTGTTTCATGAACAAATATACACACACATGGACCCTAATTACAAAGCAGTGATCAGTGTGTGTGTGTGTGTGTGTGTGTGTGTGTGTGTGTGTGTGTGTGTGTGTGTGTAGCTCTGCAGTCCCTCCTCAGGATCCAGGACCACTTCCTCAAAGCAGCTTCCTGACACCTTCAGGTACCACCAACACACACACACTAAACACTACACACACTCACATACATATACACACACACACACTACATACACACACACACTACACACACCCACTGACATACATATATACACACACACAACACACACACACACTACACACACTCACATACATATACACAGACCACACACTAACAACTCAAGGATCTAGACTTTGATACTTAGCATGTTTTCACTCTGTGTGTATGGTTTGTGTGTGTATGGTTTGTGTGTGTATGATTTGTGTGTGTATGGTGTGTGTGTGTGTGTGTGTATGGTGTGTTTGTATGTATATGATGTATGTATGTGTGTAAATGGTGTTTGTATGTATATGATGTATGTATGTGTGTAAATGGTGTGTGTGTGTTAATGGTGTGTGTCTATGGGGTGTGTGTGTGTGTGTGATAAAGAGGATGTGCATAGAGAGACAGACCCCTGGCCTGTGTCCTTCAGACTGAAACTAACTCCGGGTAAGATATAGTGTGTGTGTTTGGTGTGTGTGTGTGTGAATGTGTGTTAATACTGTGTGTTTGATATACGTGATGTGTGTGTGGTGTGGGGCAAGAATGAGAACAACAAGTCCATTGTCGACATCTGTGACTTGTGTTGTATAGCGCGGATTCACAATATGGACGGGGAAGTGAGGCGGGTAAAATGGGAAAAGGGGGGAAAGGGTGGAGAAAAAATGGGTGGAGAGCTGTCGGGGAGCGGGGAGCGAATAAGGTGAAAGATGGGGGAAAACAAAGTAATAAACGAAACCAGAGCCCACCCTTTTTCTCCCCCCCTCCGTGTATGTAATCAGGTCGGTTTGACGACGGCTGCCGGTTCAAGCTCAGACGAGACTACTCTCACACATCGTATATACATCGAGTGTGTGTGCATGACGTGCGTATGTTATGTATGGGTGAATGTGATGTGTGTGATTTGTTTCCAATAATGGGTGTGTGTGGTGAGTGTGTGTGCAAGTGAGTGTTGTGTGTGTTGTGTGGCTGTGGATGCTGTGTCTGTTTTGTTAGTGTGTGTGTGTGTGTTTGTGGAGTGTGTGTGTGTGTGTGGATGTGTGATGTGTGTCGTGATGAGGTTGTGTGTGTGTGTGTGTTTGTGGTTAGTTGATAGACAGAATTCAGTGTGTGTGTTGTGTTTGGATTGTGTGCATACATGTAGTCTGACAAACCGGTGTGTGTGTGTTAAAGTGTGTGTGTGTGTGTGCTTTGTGTGAGGGTGTGGAGTGTGTGTGGTAGCGGAGTGTCGCTGTGTATGTTGTGGAGTGTGTGTGTGTGTGTGTATGTGTTTTTGCGTGTGTGTGCGTGTGTGTGTGTCCCTCCTCACTACGTTCCTCGTCTACAGCCCAGCTGGAGGTCCACCACCCTCCCACTGCAGAAGTTGCCACGACGATGGATTCTGATGATTCTGATGACATCATCGTTTCTCCCTCCCGCCCACTGAGACGGCGAGAGGTGCTTCTGACTTAGAGAGTGATGTGTGTGTGTGTGTGGGTGTGTGTGTGTGTGTGTGTGGAGTGAGTGTGTGTGGAGTGAGTGTGGTTGTTGTGTGTGGTGGGTAGGTAATGTGTGATGTGAGTGTGTGCTGTGGAGTGGGGTGTGTGGGACGTAGAAGAGTGTGTGTGCTGCAGTGTGTGTGTGTGTGTGTTTTTTTTTTTGTGTGTGTGTGTTTGTACGCGTGTGTATACTGTACATTTGTGTTTGTGTTTTTGTTTGTGTGTGTTTGTTTGTTGGTGTGTGTGTTGGTGGTGTATGTGTGGAGTGTGTGTGGATGAGTGTGTTGTGTGCTGTGTGTATGAGTTGTGTGTGTGTGTGTGTGTGTGGAAGTAGTGGTGTATGAGTGTGTGATGTGTGTGTGTGCTGTGGTGTGGGAGTGTCGATATGTGTGTGTGTGTGTGTGTAAGATAGGGCAATTCTAATCTGAGATTTGAATTGGTACTCATTCTTTGCCAAAGTGCTTGTGTGTATTGGAACGTGTGTGTGTTTGTGTGTACATGTCTTTGTCTGCGCGTGTGTGTGTGTGTGTGTACATGTTAGACATGAGCTGTGTGTGATAGTCCCGTAGAAGCTAATGTGCTAATGCTACCAGCTGATGAGAGGGGTCACATGACTTCACCATCCACTATTCTAGCCAATAAGACATTGAGAGAAACCGCTACCCAGCCTAGCAAGAGCACAGACACGGAAATGCTTCTATCTGATCGGGTCTTGATTTGTGTGTTTTATAAATTGGGATAAACCAATAAAATCATGTTTCTAATCAGATCACGTGTGTTGTATGACTTTCTGGAGAGTGCGTGTAAGATGACCGAAACGTCCTCGTTACCGTCACATGTCGTGAATGTTCTTATTATGCCGCCGCTTCAACCGGAGCGGGTGTCCGACCGATACCGATTTAAACTCAAGATGTTGTTTCCTCAGCTCACATCACGGTGATCCGTGTTACCGACACCTTCCTACAGTGCGGGAAAATATTCAGCACTCTAAACCTCAGTCCACTGTTTCACCAGGAGAGGGCGTGCCTAAGCTATGCGTCTTCGCTCGCTCAACCTCAGCCCTTCTCTCACGCACGCACGCACGCACGCGCGCCTCACTCTCTCGCAGACACACACCACGGTGATCTATTTGCAGTGCGAGCTACCGCAAAGCTCGGTGCTCCGTGATTGTGTTAAACGCAAGGGTTTGTTTCACGCTCTCAACCCGTTAACCTCGAGCAATTCTCCAAACAAGTTCACGGTGGTGTGAAACCTACACCGGACGTTAACGACGACGGGTAAACGGTGAAAACGTTAATCTAATGATTGCAGGTCAACAAGATTAACCATTTACACGCCGCCTCGAAGAATTCCCCCCCAAAACGAGACGGTTATTTGAAGAATGTGAGGACATCTCGACGGTAAGCTTCTTTGAGACGGGCACTGTGGGTATTCCGGTCGCACGGTACACGGTGGGGGGTTGTTATTGAAGTAGAAAGCCGCGATCGCGCTGTTCAGCTGTGGATCTCGAGGACAATAGGTGAAGTCTACACTCCCCGGTACACACGGGGCTGCCGAACTGCATCCGCTAGTCTCACGGAGTTACGTAGACACTCTCTCTCTCTCACACACACACACACACACACACACACACACACACACACACTCTCACACCCTTACGAAGTGGAGCACGGTTTGCAACAAGACATCATCGCCCTGAGCTGAATCAGACATTTCTTTAATTTTCTCTCCCCCCCTTCCCCCCCCCCTTCTCTATCTCTCCATTGTTCATGTCTAGGCACCGCTTCGGTATTGCGGTAGTGGGGAAACCGGGCATCATCCGTTAATAGCCATTGGAATCACTGAACCGCGGGAATAAGAATGTTGATGGGGAAACGAACATTCTACTGTCAATCAACCGAGTCTGCCTGAACACATCAATGGAAGCCCGCGCGTCATTATCGACGGAAAATTAAACAGGCACGCGACAACAACCGTCACTCTGCTCCGGTAATTCAGTGTTTGACGGAAGAAACACTGACACTCCGCGCGCTCACACCCAGCCTCTCATGAAACCGCAGACAGCTTCCACGACAAGAATCGTGCTCGTGGGCGTTTACCGTGGGAAGAAAGGGGAGAGTTGTCCGTGTGAGTCGTGGGTATGGCGGCCGTGGTAAGCTACTCTCCGCCGTGGTGGGTCAGCTTGCTGCACCGACTACCACACTTCAACCTGCAGCTGGAGACGGTTAGCAGTGACTTCAGACCTGAGGACTCTGAGTACCAGAAGGTACAACACACACACACTCGGTACACACACACACACTCGGTACACACACACACACTCGGTACACACACACACACACTCAGTACACACACACACTCTGTACACACACACACACTCGGTACACACACACACACACTCAGTACACACACACACTCTGTACACACACACACACACACTCAGTACACTCAGTACACGCACACACACGCAGGTATATGAAATACCTTCAGGTGTGTTGAATCAATGCTGATAGTCGACGCAAGGATGGAGAGACAGATGGATGGAGAGAGAGATGAAGACAGAGGGAGGGATGAGGATGAGGAGAAGGAGGGATGAGAAGCAGGGAGGGATGAGGAGGAGGAGGGATGAGGAGAAGGAGGGAGGGATGAGGAGGAGGAGGGATGAGGAGGAGGAGGGATGAGAAGGAGGAGGAGGGATGAGGAGAAGGAGGGAGAGATGAGGAGAAGGAGGATGGTTTGACCCACTCCTGCTGCAGCAGAACTAAGCTGCTTGTTCCCACGGCAACAATATGGCAGTGGTTCCCACGGCAGCAAGGGATGGAGGGAGGGGGGAGAGTAGTGAGTCAGGAGGAGAAGGGGGGAGGAGGACGAGAGGATGAAGGACAAAGTGAGGAAGAGGAAAGAGAGGTGGCTAGGTTTCTGTATTAGGTGTGTATATTTTTGTCTTACTCTTTCACTCTCCATCTCTCTGTCCATCTCTCTGTCCATCTCTCTGTCCATCTCTCTGTCCATCTCTCTGTCCATCTCTCTGTCCATCTCTCTCCACTCTCTGTTCCTCTCTCTGTCCCTCTCTCTCTCCATCTCTCTGTCCCTCTCTCTGTCCCTCTCTCTCTCCATCTCTCTACCCATCTCTCTCCATCTCTCTCTCCATCTCTCTGTCCATCTCTCTTTCTCAATTTCCCTTCTCTCTTCATTACACTGAACCACTGATTACTGTCTCCCTCCAAACCCTTCAGTCTGTATTGAAGGTGTGTGTGTGTGTGTGTGGTAACTTGGCGCGACTGCTGTGTGTGTGTGTGTGGGGCGTTACTTGTGCAGCTGCGCGCGGGGTGTGGTGCGGTTTATGACAGCTGTTAGCCGAGTCGAATAGTTGATAATGTGGGTTAGGGGTGGTTTGCCCAGTTGAGTGTCTTGGGGTATTGGGCTGTTCTGTTTAATTTACCTGGGTATGTACTTAGACAACAGTTGGGAAATGAGTCTTTGGGAGAGATGGAACAGCAGCGGAATGTGGAGGAATCGCAAGTGATGTAGGAGGTCAGGCAGTGGTATATAAGGGTGGTGGTGATAACGAAGGGCAAAGTGGTAGGGCGGATGGAGGTGAGAAAAGGGAGGATGACCGGGTTTTTAAGCGTTGTACGCGAGAGGCGAGCGACAATGGCGAGGAGTGTCTGCAGCGTAAGATCAACATTTAGGAGTGCATATAACTCAGAGACATCTGGGTGGGCTACAGATAATGTCATGATCAAGATGTTTGGCAGACTCACTCTGGTCTCATACCGCTATATCATACTCAGGACACTCTCACACAGCTAGTGTCTCTACGCACCTCACAACGATAACTCTGGAGAGTGACGCTCACACACAAATCAAGCACACTACACACAAGCGCCAACCACACACCACTATCGACTGCCTGACACTCCATCAAGATCATTGCATACTATGGATTATGGGCCTTCATGGATACTGCATTCATCCACTACGCACAGTTGGGAGTCCTCCCACATACCCAGCCTAGAATCCATTCTCTCACCTCCGCGGGTCTGTCCTGCGGCACTCCACTCAGGTTTGGAACTTAGGGACCTGTTTGTTGTCTTATGTAAAGCTTCAAAGTGAGAAAAGCAGACTCATACAAGTTTCTCTTGCCTGACACTAGTAGACGCACTAGCATGGACATCCAGCTCACCAGCTCATCGCCCTCTCTCTGGTTCCCATGTGCGTCTAACATTGTCTCCCTCTAACTACTCTAGATCATCCTATCAGTTGTCGGTCCTCCATCTTCTCTGTTGTTTGCTCGCATCATCTCCAGTCCCCTCGTCTTTTGGCTCTCCCTCCTCTGCATCTAATGCGGTCTCGCGCGCTGGCCCAGCATGCTTTCCTCTGACTCTCTCTCATATCAGGACATCGCCCTCAAGTTCTCTCTTCCCGGACCCATACGTTGGTCACTGCATCTCTTGTCCCGCTCTTCTCTCTTCGGCTCTATATATACACTACGACGATTCTTTTCCGCGCGTATATCTCTCATCTCCCGCTCCTTCGGTCCTCACTCCTCGCATGCTGGTGCTCCCATATTCATCGCGTTCACGGGCGAGCCACGCGCATTAAGAGCCTTCCTAAAGCCACCTCGTGCTGCTCTGGCCTGCGCTGGAACTGTGTTAGGTTCGCCTCCGTCGGCTACCCCTCTACTCACCGCAGCTAACTCTGGTGTCACCTTTTTGTCTCCTTTTGCTGTTCCCCCCACTGGAGGCGCGAATGTCAAGTCTATCAGCATTTCCTCCACGCACACCTGTTCCTTCTCTTGAGCTCCACTCCTCTGCTCGGTTCCGATCGGTGGGCAAGTTTCATCTTAGTCAACAATATTGTAGATTCAGTAGAGCTAAGAAAATCACCTGGTTGCAATCTGAGAAGACACGGCGTGAGTCTCTTGTCGGTCCATGCTCTCCTAGTGTTGACACAACGCCGGAGGTGGGGGAGAAGAGTGGTGGCGTTTGCCAGGGTGTAACCTGATACGGGGGGTCAGGATAACACAGGAGAGTGAAGAGGCGTGCCATGCATGTTCTCATTGGGTGGGGGTGGTCCCGAGATTCCTTCCGCGGGGGGAGGTTTGCTATCTGTGCTCGGCGTGTGTAGATGTTACGGGGTAACGTGTGTGTCTTTTGTGTCATGGCGGTAACTGCAGTTAAAGGCTGCGTGCTAACACCAAATTTGTGAGCATTACTGCAGCAGAAACACAGCTGCAGGAACGAACAGAGAAACACATGACTGAACTGCAGAATGAGGGAAAACAGAGACAGAACACTCAAAGTTATACCACCACAACACAACCTACCACAGGAGCATATGGCACACACTAAGGGATACACACACAACCAGACACACATACAGATACACACACAAGTGAACAACATGGGCGTAGACACCCACAAGGGTGATACACATCTAGCGAAGTGCCTGTTCCGCTAGGCTCAGTGTCAGACACAGCGCAACCTTCACAAGTATTGTTTTGTGTGTTACGACAAAGACACTCTTTCTTGGTGCGAGTGAGTAAGGCGTCAACCTGCATGGATATGTTCAGACACACACTCGTACGCAGATACACACACGAGGCATAGACACACTCACGCATAACACACACACGCATTGCAGTGTATGCGACAACCAGCGCAGAGCCACATGTCAGGGACTTGAGGAGCTAAGAAGAAGTGGGTAGTTGCATAAACGCACTGGAATTGACAATAAACACAAACACTGAGTACAAATGATGTGTAGCAGACACAGCACACACCAGCAGAGTCAGAAGCCCATACACAGAACTGGAGTAGGTTTTAACGCTCGGATGTCGACGCAGACAACATTCAGCTAGGTAACACCTGACATCGTGATCACAGAATTCAAATCACGTACATGTTCTGGAGGGAGACACAGCTAGATAGCAGTCATTTGATTCACACTCAGGTCTCTCCAGGGTATGGTATGAAATCTACACCTTATTCTAGGATCAGCTCAAGATACACACACGGAGACACAAGTGCTGCCCGAACCAGACATCATGCAGTGCATGTGACATTCACAAATCATTCAAAAGGTGGGTTACAGACGATGACCAGGCTACAGGCGAGAGCGAACAGATCAATTCGCAACACCAAGAGGCCGTATTACCACTACCCATTGTAGGATGGTCAACATCACACACCAAAGGCTGATAGTGACTACAAACACAGAGCGCCCTAAAGGACGACCGCACACAAAGCTGACAGTTCACAGATGCATACACACAAGCACGACGGAGACTAATTGTACTACTATCGTGTGGACTGTTTTGATGGCTAGAGACGACACGCGGTCAGATCACAACACTCTATGGATCTAGAGGCAAAAATTATTATACAGCACCTCTGTTCACATATTATCTAGCACCAAACCTGACATTATGGTTTCCGAGTCGCAGACTAAATCGACAACTCAACCAAATTTAATAAAACAAACCACAGAACGTTTTTATATTTGACACACCACTTTTGCAGGAGTAGCAGCTGACATATCTGGATGACGATCATATCACGACTTGTCAAACATGAGATGCGACATTAACGCCTCTATCATACCTGTCCAAGTACAATTTTGCCAAGGTCATTGGGTGCTCAATAAATATTTCATTTATTCACTGCGCCTAAACATACACAAGTCCATCCAGTCAGTGGAGATCTATCACACTTGTAGGCCAGCGCACTTTTAATTATATCCATCTAACAACTGAGGCTCAACTATCAATGTCACTTTGCCCACATTTAAATGTTCAGTGCAGGCTAGAAATCTCACACCCGAGCTCAAGAGCACACAATGCTGCATAACTCATCATATCCAAGGAAGCAGACACACACACAAGTGTAGCACGACTATAGGAAGAATATATGGTATTCCAGCTAATTAAGAGAAAATCTCCAAAATTGCTACTTCATGCACACAATCACCAGATGAAGAGCGTATATAATAGTCTATACAGGATACACATATACTGAGATTCTTGAATTATCATAATTTGCGAACTCATCACTCTGAGAAATATGATTTAGTATAGCCAAATTGCTAGGCACCACACAGCTCTAAACGCTAGTAACTTTTATTCTACAACACCTAATGGCAAGGGCCATAAGCTGCAGCACAAGAGGACCACACACAGAGCAGTACCCAAACCACACACTAATAGTAGGTTGATGACATTCTACCATGCAACACACCCTGAATGGGGCATGCTCTGTAGGTCGCAGACCATACAATACACCAGCTGATCAGTTTCTCGTCCATCACTCACCAAGTAGGGAATGCACGAACATGAATTACAAAAGATCACAGCAAGGAGACACACACCGAACTGGGTCCACGACTACAGTGCACTCAATTAAAGTTATGGCCACACAACATTTAGTGATTGTTCAAGAGTATGTAACATGTACTTGCTCTCTTTCAGGCTATTGGCTAAAGATAACAAGTCTTCATGGGGATTTTAAGTCTGATATATAGCACAACATAACAGAGCGGCCCACTAACACGTATCACTCACAGCTCACTAAGCAATAGTTAATCATGTCACTTCTAATCTCCTAGCAAGGTCGTATGTACCCTCACTATCATTCAGCACAGCCCACCTAATGCATCTAACTCATGACATGGTCACACGAGGACACAGCTTATCAACTAGACGAGATTCAAGCACTAGAATTCCACGAAGACACGTAACACACGACAATATAAGCAACAAGTACCACACAAGACAAGCTAGCGACAAACGAGTTTGTTCATGACATATCACTATGCAGACCACACATCAGCTGACCCATGCAAGGCACAAGAAGAGCAAGCACCAGCTACTACAGATGGCCAAATTATGCCACACAAACGGACTAAGTTTCGTATGTCCCACTTCTTGCTTTAAGACAGAATCAAGCTGGGGGGCGTCCTTACTGTTGGTAGTAAATAGAGAGTCCTTTGCATGGGTGTCCATAGCGTTAATGATTTGGTCACACTCAGCTGGTTCTTGTCAGGTCTAGAGTTTATGCTTAGATAGAAGGATATAACTTCCTGACATCTAATTAGTGTCTTATTGTTGTATGGAATTATTGTGTCTCTGTCATGGGTGGACTAGTATTTATTAAGGGCTGGAGAGTTAGTATGTTGGATAGAAGATCATGTTTTGACCATTCTCGAATCCTCCCCAACTTCTACTACACTAAACTGAACCAACAAATCAAGCCTCTCCGTTCACTGTCCTCCTTCATATGTTCCCTCACCTATCTTTCTTTTCCCTAACTCAGGGCGGCAACATTCTCTCGCATACTCGACCCTACACCCCAAGCCTTCACCCCCAGCGTCTGCCGGACTTTGCTATACTCCTCCTCCCCCCACCTCTCCTCTCCGCTCGTACTGCGCCCTAAGCGTCTCTAACCAAGTCCCTCAACCCCCTTCTCCTGCTCTCTGCTCTTCCCCCTCCCCACCTCCTCCCTCTCCTCAAGCTCAGCTCTGCTAGGTCTCCCCATGCTGCCCCACCTCTCACTCATCTCCGTCTTCATATCTTCGTAACCCTAAAGGGCTACTCCGTCAGCCACTACGCCCATCCTCACACTGTTTCAGCTCTCCTCATTCTCGTCCCACTCGATGCCAGCCTATCCTCCGTGCTTTCCAACTCCTCATTCCTCCTTGTTATGTATATCGTGTGCTTCCTATCATTCACCCACCTCTTTCATCCTATACATCTCTGCGTGCTCTATAATCCGCCTCTTCTCTATTCTGCCGATTATCTCTCTTTCATATCTCCCTATTTGTAATCTCGCGTCGGTATCCAGGCTTGGCATTTGTAACTTTAGCTACTTGGATTCTCTTTCTCACTTTATTATCTAACTTCAAGGTGTATTGTTTTGGGTTGGTTTCCGTTCTCGTCCGTTCTTCTGTGTCTCTCATTGTTTTTCTTTGGT
The DNA here is from genome assembly GCA_036571765.1 of Plecoglossus altivelis. Classification (NCBI taxonomy): domain Eukaryota; kingdom Metazoa; phylum Chordata; class Actinopteri; order Osmeriformes; family Plecoglossidae; genus Plecoglossus; species Plecoglossus altivelis. Next base: position 2,413,498 of record BROE01000002.1, read on the forward strand.
CGTACCTTTGCATGGTCGTTTCCTTGGGCCTGCTCGCTTTCCATTGTCTCTCTTCTCGCTGTTCAGTCCACTTTCGCTCGGTTCATGAATGTCCGATGTGGCTTCTTGCCTGTTTGTTAATAGTGTATCGTTCAATGTTCTGGCGTGTTATGAAACTTAGTCTGGTCTCTGCGTGTGACATACTCAGTTGTATAATGCTCTAGCCAATTAACTTGTGAGTTTATAAAAACATTTCTGTCTAGATTTTCGTTGCCTGGTGGGCCTGCTGGTCTCTCGCCGTGATCGGTTCTTCTCTCCAGTAAGGGAGGGTTCTTTTTTTTTGACCCTTGTTCTCGTTTCGACCTTCTTGTCTGCCACCATTGCTCCTGTCAGTTTTCTCTCCACCACGTCTCTCTCTCGCTGAACGACACTAAGCTCTCTCCTTACGAGGGTTCTGTCTACTCTACCGTTGTCTGTCTTCGCTGTACTCGTGATCCAGTTCCTTGTGCTCTGCCTCTTCACTCCCCTGAGGCTTTGTCCAGTTATATCCCTCTTATGCCGGCATGTCTAGCGTTGGCTCTCCCCGTTGTTCTGCCTGTTCGTCTCCTGGTACGTTGGCGTCTCATTCATGTACATGACGATAGGATGCGCCATTCAATCTTCTTCTC
>BROE01000002.1:2478929-2498418 GCA_036571765.1 Plecoglossus altivelis
AAAGCAAAAGAGAAAGAGAGAACATGTTCAACATGTTTTAGGATGAGAGGAGACGATACACAGGAGTCAGAGGGACGTGAAGACGAAGAAGAACTTTTGATAGAAATGTTGGAGAAGACGGGAAAAGACTAACTGCTTCATCATGTCAACTTCTCCTCTTTAATCTTTTTCTAGAGATATAAACATTTGCGTGGGTCTGATTATGTTATTACATCCAATTAAACCTAAATGTGTTGTAAAATTTGCTTTTCCAACGAATTTACTGGTAGCAATTAATCTATATTTTACTTTAATTAAAATATCTTTGTTGTGCCATTCAAGCAACTTAGAAATCTGACATATGAACAGAGAAAAAGAGAGAGGTAGAAATTAAGAGAAAGTGAGAGAGCAGAAAATGTCATTTTTTTCATTCTTTGTTTACTTCCTGGTTGAGGTCTAATGGAGTCGGCAAATCACCCCTCCTCCCCCTCTCCTGACTCTGGTTCATCTCAAATTTCGTCGTTAACCAGGTAGAAAATGGCAGACTCTTTAATACAGCAGGCCGGTGTCAAACCCTGTCCTGGTCTCGACGGGCCGCTGTCTGTTTTAAGTTTTCGATGTTCCTGCCCAGCACACCTGATTCTAATGAAGAGTCGTTATCAGGCTTCCACAGAGCTTGATAACAACCCATTTATTAGAATCAGGTGTGCTGGAGCAGGGAAACATGGAAAACCTTCAGGACAGCGGCCCTCGAGGACCAGGGTTTGACACCCCTGCTTTAAAGGACTTATCTTCCATCGTCAAAACCCCGTTGACACACACACACCTCCAACTTCTCCCACACATACCTTACACCTTAAAAACAAGGACAAGAACAGGTTTATTTTCACAACAAAATTTATTAGAAGAATAGTGGTTTTGAAAAGAAGGTTTTAGCATCCAATGAATACTACCTTACACAACATTACAGCTGAAATGTGTGGCAAAAAGTTAGTTTTTATTCCTAAATTTAATTTTAACATAACCAGTAAAATATTTTACACATGCTCAAAGACAGACTACACAGTGTTGTTCAATGCAAAAAAAAGAACATCAAAAAAATCAAAATATTTTTCTCCCTCCCTCACTGCCCTTCTCTTTCCCTCCCTCTCTCTCTCTCCCTCCCTCCCCCCTCTCTCCCTCCCCCCTCTCTCTCTTACTGCCCTTCTCTCTCCCTCCCTCTCTCTTCCTCCCCCCTCTCTCCCTCACTGCCCTTCTCTCTACTTAAATCCGATTTTTGCTTTCAAAACGGGGATTGGATTGGGGGAGGGGAAGGGTGAAACTGTAAAATTAAACAAAGAGTGCAATCAATCAAACCAGAAAAACAATGAATGTGATCGTTTTAAGTGCTTCATCGAAAAGGACATTAATCACACCAGCTCTGAATAAAAGTCCAACACACAAAGTTCAAAAGAAAAACCAAACAAATTAAATATCCACAAATCAAAACAACAGCATGAGAACAACATTTAAATTATAAAAATTTTCTGCCAAACCGTAAACAGTAGATATTGAAAAATGAGGTCCATACAGGTTTTTTATATATATATTTTTTGTTTTGTTTTCTCGACCCTATGAGGTACAGCTGGAGAACGCGGGAGGTGTAAGAACTGAGAACCCTGTTGGGGTTCTAGGCAGGTTCTATCGGTTCCAGTACATCTGAACAGCGGAACAGCGCCCCTCATTGACACCCAGGTAGCATGAATGAGGTATATCGACAAAGGCGGCAAACTCTAGGCCCTGAAGTAAAGATATCCAACAGGACTGTCGTAAAAGACAAACTAGAGATTCAAATCTTCGATTATTCAACTGTGAGAGTAAGATCGGTTTATTTATTTTTTCATTATTCAAGAACGACCGGAGAAGGAAATAATCCAAGCAGATCTTTCAAAGGTGAGCTACCTGTGACGGCAGTGACGGTCTCAGTTAAACCCTCACACCTGTTCTCCTCGCTCGCTAGTTGCCCCACAACTAACATCAGGAATGTGCAAAGGGCACAAAACACTGTCAATCGTGAACAGGATCAAACCAGATATTAACTTATCCTCACGTCCATCTTAAAGGTCTTTCTGACCTTCTAAAGGTCTCGTCAACGACATGGGGGTCATGAAAAGGAGTTATGAAACGTCTAGTCAAAACCATTCTCAGATTAAGAACTTTTTATGCCACTGGAAAACCAAAGGTGTTCAGGTGAGACAGGATGACGACTCTGTCTATCCAAAAAGTCCAACCTGCCAGGTGAGAAGGTGTCTTCCTGAACATCTGACATAATCAAATGTTGAGCCAGACAGACGGCAGCGGAACCGCTACAACACGGCAGCGGAACCGCTACAACACGGCAGCGGAACCGCTACAACACGGCAGCGGAACCGGCAAACCGCTAAAACGGAGACCTAACTCGGCTGGACAGAGTGCTTAGAGATAGACTGTATGGATCAACTTATGTCTGGCAAAAAAACAAACAAAAAAAGTAACCTTCGTCTAGTCGTGAAAAGAAGAATACACCCGCTCTTTAGATCTGTCGTTTTTTAACTTTGCCTGGTTGTCGCGATGACAACCAGATCACTGCCTGTAGCCTTGGTGTGGATTAGATACCTGAGGGAAAGTGAGGGAGATCAAGATCGTCTCAATCATCGAGGGTGCTTGTGAGTACTCAGGTCCTAACTGAGACACACAGACTGTTGCGTTCTGTACAGACACTAAGAAGTTGCGTTCAGGATCAGAACAACGTTTGAGAGAGTTTCTGGCAGTGAGATTGTGTTTGTGGGTGACGTAGCCTTTGGCTGTTGAAAAAAGGAACGATAACAAAAGCCACCAGTGGACACACAACTGCAAGCACTTTTAAGTCTTCATTTGTATACACAACCACACGCAAGCACACTCGCACGCACTCTTGTTTATTTTTTTTAATTTTTTTTGTGACTCTTTAAATTCTTTTTTTTTTCTTTTTTTTTTTGTTGTCTTTTTGTGTGTTTTTTTCTTGAGGAAAAAAATGACCGGGAAAGAGCTTTAGCAAATAACACAATGTTAGCCATGACAAACACATACCTTGGGTGCATCTTCTTACAAGAAGTTAGGTCATATTTAGGGCGATTATCTCATATGATTAGCCCATTAGACCTCAGTCTTAAGTAGCCTATAAGTTATCCAAAGTGCTTGCGGACAACCAACTGCTTCACAAAAAGTCTCATACAAAGGTTGGTACACCAGCATGCAAACAAAAACGAGAGATAATCTTTACTTCAGGAACGAAGGGAGAGATTCCTCAAGCATCACAGACCTGGTTTTGGAAAATCTCTCTTTCGTTTTTTTCACTGTTCAAACTCTGATAGTTAAAACTCCGGACCACCTTCACGTGCGGCGACCCTTGTCTGATAAAAGACAGACGCGGCTCACGAGTAACGCAGAACTATATACAACGGCTTTTCTTTTCCGCTTTCTTATCTTCATAAATATACTGATTTTACAGCTTCGCTTTTAGAAAACCCGCCCCCAAAACTCTTTTTCACAGATTAATCGGGCTTTAACAGAAAGATCAAGTTACGCTCGCTAAAATAAAAAATCCACTACGCGTTAGAAAATTAAACAATAACTGAAAACATCACTATGCTTTATAATGGGAAAACAAATACAAGCAAAAATATTAATTTAAACCAACATTAAAGCGATAAGTATAATCAAACAGGTGAGTAGTCAGATTTCTAAACATACTCCACCTGACAAAGTTCCCTGAATTATAATCAGAAGTTCGACCTCATAGAAGTATAGTCTACATGACCTTAGAGATTCATAAGTACATATGCATTCGTGTTTGTGAATTTGACAACAGGTTATATATGACCTTTTGTGTAGCGTAGACATACAGAAAGGCCTGTTGCTTTTCTTAAATATGTATTGTTAAGATAGAGGTTAGTTGTGTTTGCTTTTCTATACATTCAGTTTTAACAATTAAAATGTTTAAAGAAGAAGACAAACAAAGCTGTAGCCTTCACAAAAGCAGAAATATGAGCGCCTGACATGACTTCTTGTGACATGAAAATATGCTTTTTATCGCCGTCTGGTGCGCCCAACATCACCAAAGCTCATAGATCAACTTCAACACAAAAACATATATTCAGCGGTGATCTTTCTATCGTGATTCTAAAGACTGAATATGAATATGTTGCTCTTCATCTAACTCCAAGATCCGTTCCAATGGTTCCTATTAACTGACAGGCCAAGACGGTTTCAACTTGATTTCACTCAAGGACTTTCCGAAGCTAACTCTTTGTCGACAGTAGTCTACGTGGAAGTCTTTAAAACATGGACCCAAACGCTATTGAAGACAAAGGAGACGAAACACACAAAAGCTACCAGACCTCTATAATGCGCTATGCGCCACTGGCTATATGGGTGAGGAAGGTGGGGGCCAAAGAGATAAATATTGAAGCCTTTTTCCTTTTCAGTACGAGGACGGATGGATTATGCGAGCCGTGGAGGTTGTCAAGGTTACATAGATAGATTTTCTGAGGTATTCTGTGTTGTAAAGTATTTTATTCATTAATGTATTTATTTTACTTAATATTTTTTGCACACCAACAAACATCACAACACATCAAATAGAAATGAACAATAAAGAACACGTTTTCTTATAAACTAACTGCTAGACCAAAAAATATCCCGTAAAAATTTAAAGAAATTTCAGCCATACATTAGTCTCACACGATGTCTGGGAAATTCGGTCAAGAGGGCAAGTTAATTGCGTTCCGTTTAGTTCAATCTCTTGATACCGTTGTTGTTTACAATCCTAGCTGTTCATAAAGCACTGATTAAATAAAAAGCCTGAGGAAATCAGCATTTAAAGAAAGTTTTTGCTTAGTTGGGTATGTCGTGTGTGATATTTCTAATAACACAACAGCCGACTATAGTCTATGTGTATGCATAGTCTAGGTCTGCGCTTTAGGTGGTATATGCTGTACTGTCTCAATAACTACAAATATTCTGAATAACGTTTGTTGTCACCGTGTGCCGATCAATCATTGATCTGTTTAAATCTCTAACCCTAATTTGAAACTAAACCACAAAAGGCCTATGGATATCTAGGCAAACTGCGTCTAATCTCTATTGCGTCGTCTTGTATTTTGAGAGAGTGGATGTGCAAGAGTCTAGCCAATGGCTAAACAGGTATCTGGCCACGTCGAAGTGTGCAACGCGAGGAACCTGTCAATCTCATTGGATATCAGGCGATTCAGCGCGCTCCGTTGTGGCCCTGTAAGTACACCGGGTTACCGGATTTAGCAACTGGAAATCTTAAATAAAAATCAAGAAAGCCTTGAAGTCTACAAACTGAAGTCGTTACGCAAATAAATACATAGAAACCCCCCACAAATTAGCAGTTCGTTGGTTTAATTACAGGACCCCCGCGTCCAACGTTAAAATATTTCTCTTCAAAATGGGAGATCAGAGGGCCAACATTGACAAAATATTCTCTTTAGTGAGAGCTCATAAAACTTTCAACAGGAACGTGAAATATTAACAGACTGATTCATGTTGGATTTTTTGTTTGTCCACCCTCCCAAGACTATCCTTCATGTTGTAGATTTATCTAGAGAGAGCAAAGCCCGCCAGAGAGAGAGAGAGAGAGAGAGAGAGAGAGAGAGAGACAAGAGAGAGAGAGAGAGAAGGACAGAGAGAGCAGGAGAGAGGGGGAGAGAGAGGGATGGTAGTAGGAAGGGTTAGGGGGGAGGGGGGGAGATGCTGCAGAGGCATGTTCAGGGAGAGGGAGGGGGGGTTATAATGCTGGTCCGGTTTTATATTTACCTCTCTTTGCATGTAAATGTGTGCATCTGGCCATTGTTAGTGTGTGAGAGAGACAGTAGAGATTGTTGTGAAACTTAGCGTGGGCCATTACTGAAGTTTTTTTTTCCACCAACAACTTCCTTTTTCAATTCACAAGACAGTCAATCGAAATCCTCACAGTCACCCAGAGTGATCCAACTGCCATTATTTAACCGAGGTGATCCTGAGAGAGAGACAGAGAGACAGAGAGACAGAGAGACAGAGAGACAGAGAGAGAGAGAGAGAGAGAGAGACAGAGAGAGGCAGAGAGAGAGAGACAACGAGGAGAGACAGAGAGAGAGACAGAGAGAGAAGAGGGGAAAAAGATTGCTCCAAAAGCGGCAAGGACATAGCTATTGTCTTGATAGGAAGTGATGCCCATCACACTTCGCATAGAGGGGCAGGGGTTGCCATGACTACAAAGTGGACCTGTCAGACCGATGTGTTCACAATGAAGTGCTCCGAAAACCCGTGACATGGAAGGACGGAAAGAGCGAGCGAGCGAACGAGAGAGTTAGCGGAGGTAAGAGTGAGGCCTGGCGGAGGTAGAGAAAGAGGAGGGAGGGGTCAACCTCAATCTATGTAGATCGTACAAACGATAACATCAACAAAGAGCGTGTCCACAGGGAGTATGGGGGTGTGGCCTAGCCAGCGTAGCCAACCAACCAAAAAGGCCAGCTCCACCAGTTTGACAGGCATGGCAAATCGCAGAGCGTGAAGGAATTCAAAAAGGGTCCTTCAAATGAATGGTGTCAGAAAAAGAGATCGACAGCAACAAACAGCAAAAATCTAGAACAGACCCGGTGGTCACAGAGGACCCGGTGGGGTGTCGTGGGGGTAGGCGATTACTTCTTGCGAGCGATGACGTCACGCTTGACAGTTTGCTAGCGTTGCTTTCTTCGCCTCCCCCTGACTGACCCGAGCTCGTGAGAGGTCAAAGGTATCGAAGACAGTTCAGTTGGCGTGCCCGCGTACCGTCCCGCGTACCGCCAGGCTTGTATGAACACCCAATGACAGACGCCTCATTTTCTTGTCAGTTAAAACACGGGCGTTTGAATATGCCAAAAGCACCTCTCCCCCCTCTTCCCCACACCTCTCTCTAGGCGCCACTCCTCCCCCCCACCCTCCCCTGGTGCATTGGATGGGCTGAGGTAGCAGTAAATGACTATTTAAGGTTGAGCAACACACAAACACGCCACGTATAGTTAGAGATAGCAATCCGGATTTTTTACAGGCTACTGTACTATTCCTGTTACTTGTCGTCTATATGCAAACTACACACACACACACCTGTCAACACATGCACACAAACGCACAACAGATGTCACCGAGAGACCAATTCATCTGAAATTATCATGCACATACTTTGAGTTACACTTGTTGCAAGCGCTCCTACACATACAGAATAGAAAGACAGAGAGGCAGCGAAAGTGTCAAAGAGAAGAAAAAAACGGAAAGAAAACGTTTCAAAGGGGAGCGATAAACTGCTGTTTCAAGAAAGCAGTGAGGATGTTGGAATCTACTGCATCAACATAAAGACATCACAGTTGTCAAGCTTTTTTTTCTTCTTTCAAATTCCAACAAAAGTACACATGAGAGTAAAAGAAAAGAAAGACACATTGCACATCATAAATGTTTGTTCCTGTGTGGACACATACAGACAGATGTATGTCACATTTGTAAAGGCGTTTTTTTTCACTGTGTGTGCTTGTGTTTGTACAGGATATTAAGCAGTGTGCGTGTAATTAAGGTGTGAGTGGAGGATAAGAAGGAAACTAATGAGAATAGGGTGATAAGATACACCTTTCACCTGTGTGTGATGCCGTAAGATAGTCATGGCAACAGCACAGGCACTCTCTGTAGTGTGAGTGGATAAGGTGGTCTTAAGCAGAATACTGAGGGAGAAAGTCGTCATTTATGTGGTTTTTCTTGTTGGACTATTATATGAGGTAGCTGATCTGGCCAAGCTAACTCCGTATAGCTAGCGCCGGCGTGCTAACAATGGCTAGCTAATGCTGTCTAGCTAACGCTGGCTAGCTAACAATAGCCGGCTAATGCCGTCTAGCTAACAACAGCTAGCTAATGCCGCCTAGCTAACAATAGCTAGCTAATGCCGTCTAGCTAACAATAGCTAGGTGACACGGCCTAGCTAACGCCACCAAGCTAACGCTGTTTAGTTAACAATAGCTAGTTAACACGACCTAGCTAACGCCAGCAAGCTAACGCTGTTTAGTTAACAATAGCTAGTTAACACGACTTAGCTAACGCCACCAAGCTAACGCTGTTTAGTTAACAATAGCTAGCTAACACGGCCTAGCTAACGCCGGCTAGTTAACGCTGTTTAGTTAACAATAGCTAGTTAACACGACCTAGCTAACGCCACCAAGCTAACGCTGTTTAGCTAACAATAGCTAGCTAACACGGCCTAGCTAACGCCGGCTAGTTAACGCCTTCTTGGTCCTTTTGTAAGCATTGTTTGTTCCTCATTTTCTACATTATTTTGCTCCTTTGTCTGGTGACCTGGACTGGGACCAGGGGTGGGGTAGGATATAGTTTCAGGGTCAAAATTCAGCAGGTTATATAGTCTAAGCATGTCCTGGACTGGTCTACAATGTAAATCAGTTGATCAGGGTAATGTTTCAATTACTGTTGAATAAAAAAAAAGTACTGGGTGAAATGTTACTAATTGGACAACTGAATTTTTAATAATGTTGGTTGTGTGACATGGTGTTATGGAGTGTATGTGTGTGGTAGTGATTAGGGTCTAGTAGCTTTGATTATATCTGATTAAAACCAATCTGACAATCTTAATTAAAGACAGCTGAAGGCACTGCAGTTCAAAGACCAAAAAAAAAGAAAATAAATTTAATATTTTATTGTATCATCCAGATCAATAGATTTGCTAATCTCAGCATATTTGACATAGCTTAATCGTTCCTGAAGAATAGTTTATTTTACCTCTATAATAGTGTTAATATTGGGTGAGAACATTGGCACTGTATACCTCCTTAAGCCTAAACACCACAGGTAGCGGATGAATGATGAAGCTACATAGAATTCCAAAACTGCCTTTTCTCTAACAGCCAGTGTAGATAAACTCCAATGCTTGAGTTTATTAATCTGAGTATAAGACTGAGGAAGATATATTAAAGTTCAAAGCCTTTGTCTAAATACACAACATTTAATGAGTGTGTGATTTCTGCAGTTTGGACAGGTGAGTCTTCCTTGGAAGAAACCGTATCTCCTTGGCAAACGAAGTCGTGATACTCACAGTTATTGGCAGTTGGTACTTTCGCCTTTACAAATGCTTTGACATTTACAACACGGCAGCTAAGATTCCACACAGAGCTATAGGCTACACAACAACTACTATCTTCAACGATCAGATCCAAATTGAGCTCAAAGCGGGAAAAAGACACACAAATCACAAGTACCAAGCCACAGACTCACAAAGGCTCCTACACTAAAAAAATAAATAAAAACACAGAGAATACGCAAAGCGACCGTTACAGTGTGAAAGTGGCTTCTCAGTCCTGTATGACGGAATACACGGATCTGCTTGGAACCGGACAGCGAGCAACTATCAATCAATAAAAAAAAATCGGGAAACGGGCAAAGCAACTCGATAAACAAGGCTTATATCAAAGACAAAGTTAAAGGAGAAGAAGACGAGAGAGGGTTTTTTTTTCTTACATGGAGGAGTGAATGTAGCAAACCTGCTCTTTATCAGGTCCCTGGTGCCGTCCACCCACCTGGTTTCTATAAGAGAGATGGCAAACCTGCAGTGCTTTAATTGTCCATAAAAACTCCCGCCCACACAACGTGAGGATACCTGATGCAGAGTGGTCGCGTGTGAGTCTGAGTGCTGTGCTCTTCCAAGGATGTCTATGCTCAAATGAGTACAGTCATTTAGCATTTAAAAGACCTGGGTTCAGTTCAATAACTACAATAATTAATCTTCAAAAGTAAAGAAAAAAGATTCATATATAAAACAAAGTACAGTAAAACCACCAATAATAGTAATATAATAACATTAACAGCGGGGGGGGGGGGGGGGAACAACAACATCATGTTACACAGCAAAAATTTGGAAACAAGCTTTAGTCAAAGTCCTGACTCGTTGTGTCCGCAAGATACAATCAGCTGCTTTGAATGAAAGGATCCTGAGATAAATCAGACACACCATGCCACGTGGATCACCACCGCCTCGTGTCGAGGAGAGCAGCCGTAAAACACAGCTCGCGCCTCGTTTTTTCCTCTGTCAAAGTATTTCCCGCGCCACGAACGACATAGAACCATGGCACGTCACGTTGTTGTTGTTTTTTTTGTTGAAATTTCCGTATAGAAATTGAGGTTAGTTTGCTGTCCTGCAGTTTAAAGCAGTTTTTCTCCAGTGTTTGTACAATCTCATTTTCAGAAAGAGAGGGGGAAAAAAAGAAAATAATGTATCGGTTTACCTGAAGACAGTTAAAACAGTTAAATAAAAATATATATAAAGCCTATATATATATATATATTCAGATGTATATCGCTTTTTTCATTTCATGTAAATGAACATTTTGTTGTGGTATATATATATATATTTGGAATGCACGTAAAATAAGTTTGTGTAGAATCATACAGATACATGACGGTTATCTTGTCCACCTGTCCTCTCTTGCATTTCATGGCCCTTTGGGTATTTCTGTCGGTCTGTAACGGCAGTGTGAAGTTTGAACCTGGAGTTACGTCAAGAAAACAAATCTCTAACTCGTTCTCTCTTACATGGTTGGGGGCTCATTCACAAAGAGTCCTCCTTCAGTATCGTGAATCAAGAAGACCCCAAGCGAAAGCTTTCACCACCAGAGGATAACAAGGGAGACTGTTACAACCCTTCCCCCCGCGACCCCCCAAATGTACCCATCCCCCCCCCGTTCACAGGACCGTTTCAACCCAAGTTCTTTTGTTCTTGATCGACATTTCCTCAAAGTTGCTAGTTACCTGAATCCCTGAAAGAGTATGTGGTGTGGATATAATTCAGCCAGTGTAAAACACCTCAACTGCACAGCTCTGATAAAAGAGGAAGGCAAAATATATATGTATATATTTAAAAAAAAACGAAAAAAAACAAAAAACAAATCACAACCAAAAAAAGTCACCAAAGACTAAATGTACTATTGTATTTCCCAGAGTGTTCAGCGTCCCTTCAGGTATCCCTGTGTGGAAGGGACTGACATATACGAGGCACGGAAACACTTTTTTTCCGAGATTGAGGTAAAAGTATGTGAGACTTGGGGGGTCCCAAGTCGTTATATAGTAGCATGTCTATACAATACGTCTTTGTCAGGTAGTTAAACAGCTGTGTCGTTCGCTAACTAAAATATTGCCGCCTCTTCCCTCATCCTGAGACTGTACAGTACTGAGAAGATTCCAGAGAGGAGCATCAGAATGTTCCAGAAAAAGAAATCAAATAAAAAAAGAAATAAAGCAAGCAGCAGAATGTGTCTGTACACACGGAAAACGAACTGTTTTTTGCAAATCTGTGTGTGTGTGTGTGTGTGTGTCAGTGTGTGACTGAGGTTTAAGGTGTATCCGTTTGAGTTAACTACATTCATTAGACGGATTTCGTGGATCATCTTGTGGTGTAGTTTACACCAGAGGTCTCTCTAAAAGACCGAAGGCTCTGATGTTTTCAAGAAGAGGGATCTGGACAGGGTAACCGTTAGCCAATAAATAAACCCATCAAAATTAAAACATTGAAGAAATACAATTTGAATCCCCTAAATGGCATGCACCCAAAGGAGACTGATGAGGGGCCTTTGTCTTGAACAAAAATCACAATTTTTTAAAATATACTCTCTCCAGTAAATCCGACAATCCTGACAATATTGCGCATTTTCTAGTGTAAGTTGTTTGTAGTTTTTTGTTGTTGTTTTTTAATAAATGATGCAAGATGAGATTGCTTAGCTCAGATGAGACCTCCAGACTGCTGTTTAAGTGCTGAAAAAGACATCTAGGATCCGCGCTGTTTTTCTGGGTAAGTGCCAATAAGACAAGTTAAACACGTTAAATTGACAATGTAATTCTACGCTCACGTGCTTTACATAAAGAGGTCACCATCTGCAGCATCAACATCAGTTGCTGGTTTGTAAAATGACTACTGGGTAACTCATTAATCGTCATTTTCTTCACACAATACTTTAGAAAGTTTTTTTTTTTTTTTTTTGCTTGTTTGTTGTCAAATTGTTTTTAAAGTCAGTGATTGTGTAATACTACCCGCAAAGGGTTTGGATGTCTCGAAGGAGTATTTGTTTTTCTCTAAGAAGAGGATCAAATTAGACACTTTAATGCTCCGCATCGTCCAAGTGTTGACTGCATTTTATGCAGGAGCCATGACCGTTTGCTTAAAGAACGGTCAATGAGCGTCTTATCCCTGTTGGCTAATATAGTCCACTGTTTGATGGTTGCTGCGATTTCTGCATTAGATTACGATTATAATGAAAAGACACCGATCACAGATTTGGCCTGAAGTCATTTTAAAATATTTAAATCTAAAGGGATTTGCTAGCCCCAAAGTCAGCCGATAAGAAAAGCGCATGCATGCCATTTTACAAAGATGAGGTCTGGGGAAAGGGGGAGGGGAATGCGGAAAACATATAAATATAATGCACGGTACAATTTCAAGAAAGTGGATTTTTCTCGTTTCGGCAAGAAACAGAGAGATGTTTCAAAGTTTTACAAGTAAATTTTTCATATGTAGAAACAAGTTCTCACAGACTGAGTAAGCATTGGCAGTGACAGAGCAAAGAGAAACATTTACCAAAGAGCAAAAGCAGCCTCTTTAAAAGAAAAAGAAGAAAAAAGACGAGAGCATATTCCCTCCCCCCTCAGAAGGCTATTTCGCTCCTTCCTAACAGAATAAGACAACAGTCTTTATACTGATACAGGTGGTTTGAGATGCACAGGAAAACCACGACTACGGTACAACTACACAAAACTCGACATGATCAAGCTGTCAATCGTTATACGCTGAGGAGATAAAGAGGTAAAATAATGTTTGGGTTCCCAGCTTAGGCTTCCTGTAAGTGTTCACACACTAAAGCTTTTCGGTTGCTGTTGTAAATCTCTCTCTCTTTCGCTCTCTCCTCTGTTGCGTTGCGCTTTCAACTCTCTCTTCAGGTCAGCTCTTCCTCGATTGCCCGTCCCCCCTCCACACACACACACACACACATCTTACCCCCCCTCTCCTCATCCCTGTTCTCTATAAAAAAGCTACACCACGTGCACAACCTGGAACGTCATTTGCTCTGTCTCTCTGTCTCTCTGTCTCTCGGTCTCTCTCTCGCTTTTCTAAAAGTGCTGTTTTCAGAAGTTTATCGCCAAACTTCTCCACACCTCACTGCTTCAGTGTATGTTCGTATTATCTTTTTTTTGTTTTTTTTGTCTTTAATGATTCGTCTCAGTTGATTGGTCGTGGCACTGCTTAGACAACTCTCATCTTTCCCCTCTTAAGCCCCGCCCCTGTGGTGGTAGCAGAGTTGATAGGTCAGAGGTCAGAGGTCTGAGGTCGTTTTGGCCTGTCCTGCCTTTCAGCTATAGGTCCCACAGGATCTGGCCCTTGAAATCTCACCAAGAGTTTCTGTCTCAGGTACCCTGAGTTAAATGAAGAGAAAACTCCAGAAATGCAGAACAGCTTTGAAATCATCATTGGTAAAATAATTTAAAATATGTTAAATAATCTGCTTTACAGCCCTCACTACAGTCAAGTAGAACCCCTTTCCCCCCCCCCCCCCCAAAAAAAAGAAATTGCACCCACTGCCTCCCCCCACACTCACACCCACCTCCCCCGCGCCTCATACCACTGCCAGTATAAAAAGCCAATCTTCATAAAAAGATTGCTTCACTATCATATTCTGTGAGGTCACACAACAATGGAGGGGGAGGAGCCTGTATCCAAGTAACCAAACCACCACCGAACTAAGACTCCCTGGCTTGGTTCGTTTTTCGTGAAAAGCAGAAACCATATGAAATGTTGAAATGAGTCCAGCCAATCAAGGGGGAATGAATGATCGACTGATGCCGCAAGAGTTGCCCACGCCTGGTAGATTCCTGGGCAGTGTGACCCAACCAGGTGTTGGGGGTCAAACCCACCTCCTTACACAAAGCCACCTCACCAAGAGGACATCCTCAAACTCTGACTGCGACTCATGTTGAGGCNCCCCCCCCCCCCCCCCCCCCCCCCGGACTGGATTTCTTCGTTCAGTCAAGTGGACCATGAGATCCCACGAGTCAATTGAGCACGAAATGCTCTGAGGTCATCGGTTTTGGTGGGAGATCCATCCATCTTGAAATCCGGGATCCAGGACCTTTCCGGAGGAGGCAGGGGGTGCCCTTCAATCCCCAGCCCAGGATCACGTTCCTCCGGGCAGTCCTAGCCTTGACTGACAGAGGGTAACAAGACACATCAGATCCCAGGTGAGCGTGTTCAGGTGACGACCTCCACTTGCTTTGTCTGAGGTCAGAGGTCAGGCAGACAGTAAGTGCATGAGGCTAAGGGCAGCAATGTCGAGGTAACTTAGTCTGCCTTCTCCTGGGGAGATACACCAGTAAGCGCCAGACCCAGAGTGTAGTGCAAAAGAAAGCAAAAAAAAACAAAAACAAATATATATATTTAAAAAATAAAAACGGAAGAAAAGAAAGAAAAAAAAGGGAAGAATAACCCAAAAATCGAAAGTATCCCTCCCAAAGAAATGAGTTAGTTTAAAGAAGTGTAAACTCACAAACATGCATCCCTGAATGACTTTTATGTGGCTCTCAGATTCTTTATCAAGGTTCACGATGTTTCGTCTGCTTGAGCGAGGAGCAGAGTATCCAAAAGGGGAAAGATAGTTACGCGTTTTCAAACGGCTACCTGGGCGTCAGAAGAAATGATTTGGGATTTTTTCTGATCTCAGACGAGAGTTTTTTTGTGACATGATTCGATTTAGAGTGGGTTTAAAACATATATAAACAGTTCACTTACCAATTTTCACTTCATGAGATAGAGGAGAGATTAGAGGAACTATAATTTATCAGTTTGTTTCAGAGGAAAATTTTTTGACCCCCCTCGATTTCCCAAAATTGGGATTGTCCACTTCCCACACCGCATTTAGAAGCTATGATGGGTCAGTGTATCAAGTCCAAAAAAAGGGGGGGGTTAGGGAAGGGTATATTAGCATGCTTTAGAAAATTTCTTTAATTGTCAAGTAACTCATGGCTTTTTGATGCGTTTGTTTTAGCTCTGCTCAATATGACAGCTTCACAAACTCTTGCTACAGCGTCAAACCAACGACTGTAGAAAACCAGATCGTTCTGGATTTTTTATACATTTTAGCTTCTTATTTTTCTCTAAGTTTGTTTTCAATTCCTCCTCACATCCCTGCGTTTGTGCTCACCCAGATACTGCAAAGTAAATTGGCACCAAAAAAGCCACGTTAGTTGTCGAGTTGTGAAATCTAAACTGAGGGTTTTATATCCAAGTTGGTCTTTAAAATCAAAATTAGGGAAACTTTCAGAAAGATTTTCCTTCGTTCTTTTTTCCGAATTCGTCGTTGTTTTTGTTGTAGCTGTTGCCGTGTTGTCAGTTGTGGTGTTTACTCGTCTTGCTGTTCGCCCGAGCTCATTGGAGGTTCGTCGTCGCGCGGGGTTGCCGTGGGCGTGTTCTCCGATTCCGCCGCGGAATCCTGGCCTTCCATCCTCATCATCATCTTGAGCTTCTTCTTCGGAGGGTTCTTCAGGGTTCCCATGCGTTCCTTCACCTTGTACTCCAGGGTGCTGTGAGGGATCCCGTAGATGTTCTGCGCCTTGGACACGCTCATCTTCCCGCCCATCACCACGGCGATGGCCTCTTCGAGGATCTCGCTGTTGTACTGCCTGTACCTTCCTCTCTTCTTCCTCGGCTGCTTGGACCCCGGGTCGCCCTCGGGGTCAGAGGTCGGGTACGGGGAGGGCCCGGATGTCTGCTGATCGATGTCAGAACCCCAGTAGTCGGCGCTCCCATCCAGCAGCCCTCCCAACCCCCCGACCACGCCCCTGCGCCCCTGTTTGGGCAGAATGGCTCTCAGTTTCCGGCTCAGCGCGCTCTCCCCTCCGCTACCCCCTCCAAGCACCATGGACCCGTATCCGTACAGGTCGGACCCGTGGGAGTCCCAGGACAGGTCCATGCCCCTCACCTGTGGGATCTTCAGATCCACGGGAGGGGAATGGTGGCCTAGATCTCGCTTGGCTTCCCCAGCGCCGGCACTTCCCTGGTGGGCCTTGGCGGAGACGGCGTGGGGGGGGTGGTTGTGGTGGTGGTGGTGGTTGTGGCGGTGGTGATGGTGGTGGTGTAGCATTGTGCCGGAACTCCTGGAGGAGAGGGCTCCACGGTGGTGGTTGTCGAGGAACTGAGGCAGGTCTTTGAGGTCGCTAAGGGCCCCGCTAAGGGCCCCACTAAGGGCCCCACTAGCTTGCTTCAGTTTCAGCAAGCGGTCAAGGTGAAGGGCCTTGCCCTCCCAGGGTGAGGAACCCTCCCTACCCAGCAGGGGTCGCATGGACCCCCCATGATTCAGCAAGCCCGCCGATTCCAAGCTAGCCAATGAGAGGGCGGCGGGCTGGGCCAGGAGGCGGTGCTTCTGATTCAGAAGCTCCTCCTTGATGAGCAGCGAACGAGCCAATGGCGGCTTGAGGGAGGCGGGGCTGGCGTCCTGCAAGGTTCTCGGCAGCAAACCGTCTTCGTCTTCCGCGTCCTGGTACGTTTGGTCGACGCGCAGACACGACCTGATTGGACGGTAAAAAAAGACAGTTACATTTTTATGAAAAACAAAGATTTGGGCTTATTCCTGTCCTCTGTTTCTCTCTTTCTTTCTTTCTCTCTTTCTTTCTCTCTTTCTTTGTCTTTCTCTTCTAGAAGGTTCAGCTCTCGTTAGAACGTTCACGTCACCGTGGAAACCCTTCTCTTTCTCTGTCCCAAACACAATAGAAACACTTATCTCTTTCTCTCTGTCTCTCTCTCTCTCTCTCTNAATTCAAACGAATTTCAAATAAATTTCTTTTAGCCCTGGAGGACAACAGATATGTTTGAATTACATGGTAATGCCAGTAAGTCTAAGCTTGTGTGGTGGGTAACTAGAGGATAAAGAAAACACACACATACAGACACACGCACACACGATGTGTATGTCCGCTAAACCCATAAATAATTGAACTACCAGTGCTGGAGAACATGGTGGAATACTTGCACCAAGGACATAGAAAGAACTCAATCACAACAAAGACTTTCCACTGGGAGACACACAGTTGAAGTAAGAACATACACACATACTTACACACATACACACACACACACACACACATACTTACACACATACACACACACACATACACACACACACATACACACAAACACACAAACACACACACACCACACACACATTCTTACACAAACACACACACATATACTTACATGGATACTTGCACACGTACATTTACACACACATATACTTACACATATACACATGCAAACATGCCAAGACATTATAGAAATTATATGTCTTTCATAGAGAAAACACACAGTGTATTGTGTACATATGTAATCACGGTACCACTGAAATAGTGGTTGTGTTATATAGCTACAAAAACCTTTTCTTATGAAAGTAACTGAAGATACTTCAGCTTATCTTCCCTGCAGGATGAACGTAGCTTTTTCTAGTATACAGCATTTTAAACCAACTTCTTTATTTTGAAGTATAAAACAAATAGCAGGTAGATTAAAGACACACGAATGTGAGTGTTAATTTAACACCTTAAAGGATTTTTTCTACAAGATGATTGTCTATATAGACACCACACTCGTGAGATTAGAAATTCTCATATTTTAACAGTCCTGATGTAAAAGCAACACTTTGAAATTTGATTTCGAAGCCAATGACAGAATTGAAAGTGTTTGTAGAAGACAAACACTGTAGAGTGAATCCCAGGGAGAGCGACATAGAGCTGTGAGGTGACAAACAGCATCCATCCCATAATATCCATCCCACTTTCTCAAAGAAACATAGTTTGAGAGTTTGATGTCATTAAATGCATCTACTCCTCAAACACACACACACACACACACCTTTTACACACACACACACACACCTTTTACACACACACACACCTTTTACACACACACACACACACCTTTTACACCATTACACACCTTCACACTCACACATACACACACGCACGCACACATAAACACACGCATACACACCTTCACAGTCACACACATACACGCACACACATACACGCACACACACACACCTTCACACACACACACACACCTTCACACACACACACACACCTTTACACACACACACACATACATGCACATTAAAAAACAACAACAAACGCTCACTCCAGAACCCAATTATCGCCAAGCCGGCCCACCGAGGCGAGGAAAGTAGCGTCGACCTTCACCGGCGGTGCCGGTAATGCATCCTAAACATAGGCTGAGCTGCACGGCTCCGCCCCCAAACCCCCCTCGACCAATCCCCCGTCTCCCAGGAAGGGCACGCCACAGACGAGGCACGCCGTTACCGAGGCAACGGCCGTGCCGAGCCGAACCGCTTCGGTTGCTCCAGAGCAAGGCAGCCCTCAGAGCGAGACAGCCCTCAGAGCGAGGTAGCCCCCAGAGCGAGGTAGCCCCCAGAGCGAGACAGCCCTCAGAGCGAGGTAGCCCCAAGAGCGAGGTAGCCCCCAGAGCGAGACAGCCCTCAGAGCGAGGTAGCCCCCAGAGCGAGGCAGCCCCCAGAGAGAGGCAGCCCCCAGAGCAAGGCAGCCCTCAGAGCGAGGTAGCCCCCAGAGCGAGACAGCCCTCAGAGCGAGGCAGCCCCCAGAGAGAGGCAGCCCCCAGAGCGAGGCAGCCCCCAGAGCGAGGCCTATGGCTCTTTCACTCAAACATAAAGCAGAGCATCACAGCCATCAATAATGCATCACTCAGCATCACTCAGCACCAACCCATCAATACCGAGGAGGGGAAGACAAAAAAACTTCAGAGTGTATGTACACACACAGGTACGGATGATGTACTACACACACACACACGCAATCACGTGTACAGGCTCACACTCACTCCTCAAATCTCTGTTGAGGTGTATTGTTAAAGTCTGGAGTAGTGTTTAATACTGAATGCACCTGTGGGCACTCTCAACATAAATAATAATGTTTTTCTCAGGGTCGATCTATAGATCAATCTTAGATGAGGACATATCGATCAGAGGTAACCAAGACAACAAATAAAATGAAAGGATGACCCAGAAGGACCAAAGCAAACCTCTCATCCTCACCCCTTATCTTCATCCTCACCCCTCATCTTCATCCCTCACCCCTCATCCTCACCCCTTATCCTCACCACTCACCTTCATCCTCACCCCTCATCTTCATCCTCACCTCTCATCCTCACCCCTCATCTTCATCCTCACCCCTCATCTTCATCCTCACCCCTCATCCTCACCCCTCACCTTCATCCCTTACCCCTCACCCTCCACCCCTCACCTTCATCCCTCACCCCTCACTTTCATCCCTCACCCCTCATCCTCACCACTCACCTTCATTCCTCACCCCTCATCCTCACCCCTCACCCCTCACCCTCACCCCTCACCTTCATCCCTCACCC
>BROE01000002.1:2521630-2531630 GCA_036571765.1 Plecoglossus altivelis
TGTGTGTGTGTGTGTGTGTCTGTGTGTGTGTGTGTGTGTGTGTGTGTATGTGTCTGTTTGTGTGTGTGTGAGTGTGTGTGTGTGTGTCTGTGTGTGTGTCTGTTTGTGTGTGTGTGTGTGTATGTGAGTGTGTGTGTGTGTGTCTGTTTGTGTGTGTGTGTGTGTGTGCACCCTTTCTCATCATATGATTTTCACATGAAGTCTGGCTCATTATCGGCATGGAAACAAAAGAGGGGATTCACACGAACAGAGAAAACCTGTTTAACCCTTCAGTGCTGCTGAAGGGCTGCTGTTTCAGACAGACAGACAGACAGACAGACAGGCAGACAGGCAGACAGGCAGACAGGCAGACAGGCAGACAAACAGGCAGACAGGCAGACAAACAGGCAGACAGGCAGACAGGAAGAGATGCAGAGAGGCAGACAGGCAGACAGGCAGGTAGGAAGAGATGCAGAGAGGCAGACAGGCAGACAGGCAGACAGGTAGAGATGCAGACAGGCAGAGATGCAGACAGTCAGAGATGCAGACAGGCAGAGATGAAGACAGGCAGACAGGCAGACAGGCAGAGAGGCAGAGATGCAGACAGGCAGACAGTCAGAGATGCAGACAGGTAGACAGGCAGACAGGCAGAGATGCAGACAGTCAGAGATGCAGACAGGCAGACAGGCAGAGATGCAGACAGGCAGACAGGCAGGCAGGCAGACAGGCAGAGATGCAGACAGGCAGACAGGCAGGCAGGCAGACAGGCAGAGATGCAGACATGACAGGGAACTCGCAAAAACAAACAAACCTGATCAAGCTTCCAATTACAACATCATCATAATCCCTTCACATGACCTGGGATTATATTTTTATTGGTAATTAACCTTTCAGGACCAGGGAGGTGTGTGTGTGGTGTGAGTGTCTGACTGTGTGTGTGTGTGTGTGTGTGACAGAGAGAGAGATAGAGTGTGTGTGAGAGAGAATGTGTGTGAGTTGTGTGTTTGTGTGTGAGTGAGTGAGTGAGTGACTGAGTGTGTGTGAGAGAGAGAGAATGTGTGTGAGTTGTGTGTTTGTGTGTGAGTGAGTGAGTGACTGAGTGTGTGTGTGTTCTACAGCAAAACTCATCCCATGCACAGTCAGCACAATTCAGAACAACATGAATAAACACAGAAATTCCTCCTGTTTTCCTCCAAAGATACCATGCGTTTCCAGACCCTTCCTACTGAACAGCTGGTGTTCAACACGTTGCACGCTTGGCAACACTTGCAAACGCACAACACAACTATACATTTCAACAGAGCCGGGGAACTGCACTGTAAGATACACACACACAGATAACACCCGCCAGCAACCATTAAAACATTCCCTAGACAACTTGGCAGCGAGAGACAGAAAGAGAGAGAGAGAGAGAGAGAGAGAGAGAGAGCGGGAGAGAGGGAGAGAGAGGTAGAGAGAGAGAGAGAGGGGGAGAGAGAGAGGTGTAGAGAAGAGGGATGAGAGTGGCTAGGGAGAGATGGGAGTAGAGGATCGTAGCAGAAGAAGAGTAGAGAGGAGAGGTAGAGAGGATGAGAGAGAGAGGTTGAGAGAGAGAGAGAGGGAGAGAGACAGTTAGAGAGTAGAGAGAGAGATAGGGGTGAGAGAGAGAGAGAGAAAGAGCGAGCGAGAGAGGGTGAGAGAGAGACATGAGGGAGAGAGGGAAGAGGAAGAGAGGAAGAGAGGGTGAGAGAACAGAAAGGCAGTAGAGAGCGAGAGGAGAGGGAAGAGAGAGAGACAGAGGAGAGACAAGTGAGATAGAAATCCTTTCCTACAGCTCTACCAGTGTAAACCTGGAGAAAACAAGTGTTGGTTAGAGACTCTTTGCATGCTGAGCATGTTATCCCTATATCATTCACAGACTAAGAGTCTTTGGGTTGGTTTAATCCCAGAGTACGGCATGCTCTACACACACACACACAACGACAGAATAAAAGTGGGCTTTAAGTGGCACTGTATACACACAGGATACGACTAGAGTATTATCACACACCACAATTTATTATGCTTTGGATTATTCACACTAGGATGTTTGCAACACGTCTCACTGACAAGTTATGTGGTACACAACACTAGGATGTTGCACACTCACAACAACACACACTAGCAAAGCATGACCGAATATGTCGATAGTGTCGAGAAGTATTCGTACATTGCTATAATGTTTTGTAATTTTTTTTTTGTTTATGTATAAGGAAAATTAATATAAGTATGTATATTTTTATTTGATTGTTGTATGCCTGTAACCTATGTAGCACCGTGACTCTGTAAGGCACAACATTTCATTCCACTGTATGCACCCGCAAGTAGCGGAATGACAATAAAGCACCATACAAATCAGTGAACCTTGCACTAGAAATGCACAAATGCCAGAGAGTGTCACACACACACACACCACACTAGGATGAGCGCACGTCTGCGCGCACAGACACACTAGAAGCAACACATGTCACGCACTACACAACACACTACACTACACACACACACACATACACACTATATACACACAACCACACACAGTCACACACTACTACACAGCTAGGTATGCGCACTCAGCGCGCCACATACATCTAGAATGTCACAACATGCACACACACAAACACACACTACACACAGAAATAATATATTGTAGTCACACACACACACATACATCACACACACACACTCTTTCTATCACACACACACACTCTAAGGTTACACACACACGCGCACAGCCTTCACACACGTCACACACACATCACACGTATCACACACACACACACACACACACCACACACACACACACATACACACTATCTAGTCTACTGTCTGATGTGTCATATGCAGTTTTCACTTCACACCTCCTAAAATTCTAACAATAATCAATAGTGTTTGGAATGTCCCTTCCTGGAACTCAAAGGGCAGAGATGAAAAGGACAAGTTCATGTCGTGTTATAAAGTTTGAAAGGAAAAGAGGCTGCCCACGTCTTCATACAACTTTAGCGACTGTGGAGAAAGGAGAGGGAGCTAAGGAGGCACAGAATGAGAGAGAGAGAGAATATAAGAGAGAGAGAGAGAGAGAGAGAGAATGAATGAGAGAGAGAGAAAGAATGAGAGAGAGAGAGAGAGAGACAGAGAGAGAATGAGAGAGAGAGAAAGAAAGAGAGAGAGAATGAGAGAGAGAGAAAATGAGAGAGAGAGAGAAAGAGAGAGAGAGAATAAGAGAGAGAAAGAAAGAGAGAGAGAATGACAGAGAGAGAGAATGAGAGAGAGAGGGAGATAGAGAGAGAGAGAAAGAGAGAGAGAATGAGAGAGAGAGAAAGAGAGGGATGAGAAAGAAAGAGAGACACAGGGAAAGAGGGGGAGAAGCAAAAGCGAGAGAGAGGTGTCGGAAAGAGCCTAGTGCTGAACCAGAAATGTTCCAACACACACACACACACACTAACACACACACACACACACACAAACACAATGTTCCATGTTTACACTTGAACATAGCTCAACTAGAGACACTTCTGAATGTTATGAATATCTGATTAGATGAAAGGAGCGAAAACAATGATTTCTCTCAAAGCCAGAAACATACAAACACACACAACCACACACACACACACACACACACACACACACACACAGAGTGTCTGACAACAGCCAAGACTTAGTCCCTGGGTATACCTAGGTCCCTAGTTATGTTCAGGACTCATGAAGAAATCTTTATCTCGGAGAGATTTTGTCTCTGATTGTTTTTGTTGTTTTGGTGGCTAACCCTTTGAAGTGAGTCCGAAGGTAAATCAAGGAGAGGAGAACTGATAACAGCTCTGAAAGAACGAAGGAATGCGTGTGTGCGCACGTGCACGTGTGTGTGCACGTGCACGTGTGGTGTGTGTGAGTGTGTGTGTGTGTGTGTGTGGAGGTGTGTGTGTGTGCATTCAAAAGCATGTTAATCAAGGGGCATTCGACAGACACCTTCCTGGTTTGTGGGACATGGCAGCGTGTCTCTCTCTTTCTCTCTCTCTCGTTCTCTGTCTCGTTCTCACTCTCTCTCTCATTCTCTCTCTCCCTCTCTCATTCTCTCTCTCTCACTCTCTCTCTCTCTCGTTCTTACTCTCTCTCTCTCTCATTCTCCCTCCCTCTCTCTCTCATTCTCTCTCTCTCTCTCTTGTTCTCCCTCCCTCTCTCTCTCTCTCTCTCTCACTCATTCTCTCTCTCTCGTTCTGAATACTCCTGCGACCGTCTGCCCGCGTTCTAAGAAAAGGCAGCCATTATATAAAAAGCAGCGATGACGTCTGGAGCTACTTTGACTCGGTGAAAAAGTAACACCAATCAATTCTGGGAAAGAAAGCAGTGGTCTGCCTGGAAGACTGCCTACACACCAATTAAGTCTGTGGAGGGATGAGAGTGTCTACTGCTGCCACTTCAGAGTGTGTGTGTGTATGTGTGTGTGTGTGTGAGTGCGTGTGAGTGTGTGTGTGTGTGTTTGCATGTATGTGTGTGCGTGTGTGTGTGTTTGCATGCGTGTGTGTGTGTTTGCATGTGCCTGCATGTGTGTGTGTGTGCATGTGTGTGTTTGCATGTGTGTGTGTGTGCATGTGTGTGTTTGCATGTGTGTGTGTGTGCATGTGTGTGTTTGCATGTGTGTGTTTGCATGTGTGTGTCTATGTGTGTGTGTGTGTGCATGTGTGTGTAACAGAGCTCTCCATTTGAGGGTGGGAGTTAGAAATATCACAGACAAGTAGTTCCAGCCTCTGCTTGTGAAGGGTAAAACAGATCTCTCACCAAACAACCCTGGACAGTAGCGTATCTTGCTGCAAAAAGAAGTAGATCCTATTTGCAGAGCATTGAAGAGGGCAGACGCGTTAACCGCGTGGACTGATCTGGTGGAAACAATGCTTCTCATCTGATTCGTCTTCTTATCAGACGTCAAGTCCAGATATGTGGATCTGTAAACGATGTTTAGACGCATATTATGCGTGCAGGGGGGTAGGGGTGGGGGTGGGGGGGGATGTGCTCACACACACAGACACACAGACACAGACACACACACACAAAGACACACAGACACACACATACAGACACACACACACGTAGACACACAGAAACACACAGCCACACACACACGCAGACATACAGACACACAGACACACACAGAAACACACAGACACACACACACGCAGACATACAGACACACAGAAACACACAGACACACACACACAGACATACAGACACACACACACACACAGAAACACACACACACACATACACACACACACACAGGACGTTTTAGTCACAAGATGAGGGGCCCCTCTGTTTTAAGGCAGTAAATTCTCCTTCACCCCCGGCGCTAAAGGAGAGAGAGAGACATCACAGAGATAGAGGAGGAGGAGGAGGAGGAGGAGGAGGAGGGGGGGAAAAGGACAGGAGGCGGTGAAAGGAGCAGAAATAAAAGTGACATTTCTCCTGATGGTCGCGTTGCGTCGACAGCGAACACCAGGGACCTGACCTTCAGTTCTAATCTACAGCCTCTTATGCTTGACACCAACACAGGATGACACACACACACATACACACACACATACACACACACACGTACGCGCACACACACACACACACACATGCACACACACACACACACACACACACATACGCACACACACACACACGCACGCACACACACACACACATACGCACGCACACACACCTACGCACACACACACACACGCACGCACACACACACACACATACGCACGCACACACACCTACGCACACACACACACAGACACACACACACATACGCACACACATGCACACCCATGCACACACACATATGCACACACACACACACGCACGCACACACACACACCCATGCACACACACACACGCACACACACACACACGCACGCACACACACCCATGCACACACACATACGCACACACACACACACGCACGCACACACACCCAAGCACACACACTTGCGCTCACACGTACCCTACAGACACAAACTGGAACCTCTGGAGTTGTTGTCTCTACTTATACTGTAATGTGTGTGTGTCTCAGTGTGTCTGTATGTGTGTGTCTGTGCCTGTGTGTGTGTCTGTATGTGTGTGTCTGTGCGTGTGTGTGTGTCTGTATGTGTGTGTCTGTGCGTGTGTTTGTGTGTCTGTGTGTATGTGTGTGTCTGTGCGTGTATGGTTCTGATATGTGTGTGTCGTGTTGTCTGTGTGTGGTGTCGTGGTCTATTTGTGCTGTGTTCTTGGTTGTGTTGTGTGTCTGTTTGTGGTGGGGTCACCTTCCAACACACTTCAAAGCCGAGAAAAAGCAGGAGAGATAGAGAGGTAAGAGAGAGGAGAGAGAGGGAAGAGAGAGAGAAGAGAGAAGAGAGGGAAGATAGAAAGAAGAGAGGGAAGATAGAAAGAAGAGAGGGAAGAGAGAGAGAAGAGAGGGAAGAGAGAGAGAAGAGAGGGAAGAGGGAAGAGGGAGAGAAGAGAGGGAAGAGAGAGAGAAGAGAGGGAAGATAGAGAGAAGAGAGAAAAGAGGGAAAGAAGAGGAAGGGGGAAATGAGAGGGTAGAAAATAAGTGTAGAAAGACAAAGAGAACATATTGAAGAGTGCAGCACTATGAAACAAGGCGTAATCTCTCTGGCCCCGTCCTGGATCATAGCTGTGTTGAGCAGACAAAGGCCCACATAGCTGCCTTGTGTTGACACACAATGGGTCATTGTACAGACATATCTACCATTTACACACACCAGGAGATCATACTAACACCATCCAGGCAGAATGGGGCTCTCACGTCTTGGCTGAAGGAAATGAAAGACACAGCACCCCTTCTCCTCAGCTCTTATGGAGAACAGAAACATTATTACGCACGCCACGGCCTGGTAGTTTACTGGGGTTCGATCTTACGCTTCGCAGTTTAATCTGTTCCGGTAGTTTCCTGCGTTCTGTAGTTTAGATGTTCCGGTAGTTTGTTGGGTAAGGTGGGTTCTTAGGTTCTTGTGGATCGATGTGTTGTGTTGTGTTGTGATGTGTTGTGTTGTGTTGTGATGTGATGTGTTGTGATGTGATGTGTTGTGTTGTGTTGTGATGTGTTGTGTTGCGATGTGTTGTGATGTGTTGTGTTGCGATGTGTTGTGATGTGTTGTGTTGTGATGTGATGTATTGTGTTGTGTTGTGTTGTGATGTGTTGTGTTGTGTTGTGTTGTGATGTGTTGTGTACATGGTTGTGTTGTGTTGTGATGTGTTGTGTTGTGATGTGTTGTGTTGTGTTGTGATGTGTTGTGTTGTGTTGTGTTGTGTTGTGATGTGATGTGTTGTGATGTGTTGTGTTGTGATGTGATGTGTTGTGTTGTGTTGTGTTGTGATGTGATGTGATGTGTTGTGTTGTGTTGTGTTGTGATGTGCACATGGTTGTGTTGTGTTGTGATGTGTTGTGTTGTGTTGTGATGTGTTGTGTTGTGTTGTGATGTGTTGTGTTGTGATGTGTTGTGATGTGATGTGTTGTGTTGTGTTGTGTTGTGATGTGATGTGATGTGTTGTGATGTGTTGTGTTGTGTTGTGATGTGTTGTGTTGTGATGTGATGTGTTGTGTTGTGTTGTGTTGTGATGTGATGTGATGTGTTGTGTTGTGTTGTGATGTGCACATGGTTGTGTTGTGTTGTGATGTGTACATGGTTGTGTTGTGTTGTGATGTGTTGTGTTGTGATGTGTTGTGTACATGGTTGTGTTGTGTTGTGATGTGTTGTGTTGTGATGTGTTGTGTACATGGTTGTGTTGTGTTGTGATGTGTTGTGTACATGGTTGTGTTGTGTTGTGATGTGTTGTGTTGTGATGTGTTGTGTACATGGTTGTGTAAGGTCATTGAGTGTGGTCGTACGCTTTGCTGCGTGGTTTTATGTCCCGTCTATTGATGCAAGGTTGTGAACAACCACACACTTTCTACCACACAAGGAGGTGTGGTGAGGAGACTGGGAGAGAGTAGGAGGTGCAGGTGAGGAGACTGGGAGACAGTAGGAGGTGCAGGTGAGGAGACTGGGAGACAGAAGGAGGTGCAGATGAGGAGACTGGGAGACAGAAGGAGGTGCAGGTGGTGAAGCAGGAGACAGTAGGAGGTGCAGATGAGGAGACTGGGAGACAGAAGGAGGTGCAGATGATGAGACTGGGAGACAGAAGGAGGTGCAGGTGGTGTAGCAGGAGACAGTAGGAGGTGCAGGTGGTGTAGCAGGAGACAGTAGGAGGTGCAGATGAGGAGACTGGGAGACAGAAGGAGATGCAGGTGGTGAATGTAGAATGTAGAGATAAACCCACACACACACTCACACTCACAACACACACACACACCATCACACACATACCATCACACACAGTCACACACACTCTGTGTGACAAAGTGGCTTGGCACACACACCATCGCTCACACACCCTCACACGTGCACACACAATTGTACACACAGCTATTTGTAAACAAACAGCCACACACACACAGATGCGCAGGGCGGGTGAGGTCTGGCATGTTGCCATGCCTGCTGGGCACACGGTTTGTAAACAAACATGCCCACATGAAACTCTCTGGTTTACCACTGTCAAGCAGCAGAACAGTAGAACAACACACAGTAGAACCACACACAGTAGAACCACACACACAGTAGAACCACACAGAGTAGAACCACACACAGTAGGACGATACACAGTAGAACCACACACAGTAGAACCACACACACAGTAGGACTATACACAGTAGAACCACACACAGTAGAACTATACACAGTAGAACTAGACACATTAGAACTACACAGAGCGGAACCAAACAGTGTAGAACCACACACAACAGAACCACACACAATACAACTACACACAGTAGAACCACACAGAGTAGAACCACACACAGTAGAAACACACACTGTAGAACTAGACACAGTAGAACCACTCACAGTAGAACCACACACACAGTAGAACCACACACAGTAGGACCATACACAGTAGAACCACACACAGTAGAACTATACACAGTAGAACTAGACACATTAGAACTACACAGAGTAGAACCACACACACAGTAGAACCAAACAGAGTAGAACCACACACAACAGAACCACACACAGTAGAACTACATACAGTAGAACCACACACAATACAACTACACACAGTAGAACCACACAGAGTAGAACCACACACAGTAGAACCACACACTGTAGAACTATACACAGTAGAACCACAGACAGTAGAACCACACACAGTAGAACCACAGTTTTCACTCCCATACCTGCAGTCTGTAATGTCAGATTCAGTTTCAGCGACTCTTCATTTATCCAGACAGTTATTCAATTATACTGCTTCTCATTACTAGGACTTGCTGCCATGTCTACTGTTGGTTCTAACACACACTCACCCGTGCACACACACTCACACACACATACACACGCTCACACACACATACACACTTACACGCGCACATACACATTCACACGCACACTCACACGCGCACTCACACATGCACTCACACACGCACACACACACACTCTCACACACACGCATGTCCTTCATCCTCTTTGAGCAGTTTCCTTACATTGATCTGAAGACACGCACAGTGAAACAGTCCTTTAAAACACACCCTCACGCAGGCTAAGATTACGTCCAAAGCACCAAGTCTCACACACATTTCTTCAGAAGCAGACCAACAGATAGAGGTAAAGATCGAACTCTCAAGTCACTTCACTGACTTTCAAAACCCTTTTACAACCATCCACAAACACACACGCTGGCAAACATTCCAAGTTACTAAACACACCCACAATCTTTAGGGTTTCTTACAAACATACCAGGTTACACAAAATCTGGTTCAAATATCAGCAACAATGGAAGCCATTATTCAATAACTTTGGGTCATTCTGCTAAGATTCCTAACAATGTAAAAGCAAACATTCCTTCCTCACCAAAAAAAAAACAGGACTTGACCTCAACCTTGGAACAAATTCTTCAGTCCACATGATTTTGTCAATATGTGTGGGGC
>BROE01000002.1:2545977-2567137 GCA_036571765.1 Plecoglossus altivelis
GTGCGCATGTGTGTGTGTGTGTATGTGTGCGTGCGTGTGTGTGTGTGCGCGTGTGTGTGCATGTGCATGTGCGTGTGTGTGTGTGTGTGCGCATGTGTGTGTCTGTGTGCGTGTGTGTATGTGTGTGTGTGTGCATGTGTGTGTGTGTGTATGTGTGTGTGCGTGTGTGTTCCAGGTACGAGGGGGAGTTTGTTCAAGGGAAGTTTCAAGGCTCGGGTGTTTTCAGTCGTTTTGATGGGATGAAGTATGAAGGGGAATTCAAGAGTGGCTGTGTTGATGGCTTTGGTAAGCATCTAACACACACACACACTCCACACACACTCCACACACACACACACCGTCACAAACATCCACCCTAACCTTTTATTTGTATATATTTTATATATTTTATTTTAAGTATCATTTTTAAAAATGAAGCCAATTGTTGAGTTTGACATTTCAACAGCTTTTAATTATTTGTAATTATTTGATTATTCGAATTGCGATTAATTTGTTTCTCCGCTTCCCTCTGATTATAAAAATCCAAATTAATTTAGAATTGATTTGAATCAACACATCGTAATGAGAGAGTGGATGTTTTTTAGAGAGAGAGAGAGAGAGAGGAAGAGGGAGGGAGATGAATGTATGGATGGATGGATGGTAAGATGGATGGATGAAGGGCAGGATGGATGGAAGGCAGGATGGATGGATGGATGGATGAAAGGAAGGCAGGATGGATGGATGGATGAAAGGAAGGCAGGATGGATGAAAGGAAGGCTGGATGGATGGATGGCAGGATGGATGGAAGGATGGATGAAAGGATGGATGGATGAAAGGAAGGATGGATGAAAGGAAGGATGAAAGGAAGGATGAAAGGAAGGATGGATGGTAGGATGGATGGATGGATGTAAGATGGTAAGATGGATGGATGGATGGATGAAGGGCAGGATGGATGGCAGGATGGATGGATGGTAGGATGGAAGCAAAAACACTATTTGAAAGTTAAAACAATTATTATTTTACACAATGGCATACTAAAAACATATTGTCTAGGTATACCGTCTCTGTGCAAGACTATATTTCAGCACATACACTCACACAACTCAGAGCTGCCAAATGTCACTCATTGGCCGCGAGATACACGCATATGATTGGTTACGCATACTGTGGAACCAATCATATGCGCGCAGGGCTCCAGGTAACACCCTGTGGGTGACGTAACGCGATGTGTTTGGGTGTACTGTCCCTTTACTGTGGGCAGGCATGCTGACGTACTGTGATGGAGACCAGGGTCGAGCCAGTGCCTACCAGGAGGGGGTGTTCGAGCGCAACCAGCTGCTGAGGAGAGAGAGCAACCAGGGGGCGGCCCAGCGAGCACAGGAGGCAGCAGCCAGGGCCCGCACGCTCTCCCTGTGACCCAGCAGGAGGGCGTGGCCAGGGCCCGCACGCTCTCCCTGTGACCCAGCAGGAGGGCGTGGCCAGGGCCTCCACGCTTTCCCTGTGACCCCGCAGGAGGGCGTGGCCAGGGCCCGCACGCTTTCCCTGTGACCCCGCAGGAGGGCGTGGCCAGGGCCCGCACGCTCTCCCTGTGACCCAGCAGGAGGGCGTGGCCAGGGCCCGCATGCTTTCCCTGTGACCCAGCAGGAGGGCGTGGCCAGGGCCCGCACTCTCTCCCTGTGACCCCGCAGGAGGGCGTGGCCAGGGCCCGCACGCTCTCCCTGTGACCCAGCAGGAGGGCGTGGCCAGGGCCCGCACGCTCTCCTGCGACCCAGCCAGACAACGAGACACAGACAGAGACTAAAACACCAAGACAAGATCAAGTCACAGACTCAAGAATCGGCTCAGACACAATCACAGACCCAGACCATGTTTAGGACTAGGAGGTAGCATGTGTGTGGGGGGAGGGGGGGCAGTTGTTACAGGGGTAAGGGGGTAACAGGAAGGGTGGGTGGGTGGACCAGGAATAAGGGGATAGTAGTAAGGGGGCAAGTACCTATTTTGCAGTTATCTGGAGAAATCGATTTGGTGGGAAAAACGTAGTGCAAATTGGAAACGCCAGTGCAATGGGATGTGATGTAAGCCGTTTAAATCGATCTGGGGACGGTGGAGGAGGGATGGCGGGGAAGCAAAATGTTTGCCATTTTGGAACAAAGGGTTCAGAACAAAGTGGACACCCAGTATTTCCTGTTCTCCCCTCTACCGCATCTGGGAACCACTTCCTGTTTCCTGTTTACTGTATTGAGATGTGGCCCATAGGGGAGAACATGATGTCACTTTATGCATAGTCAAACAAACGGCTGAAATCGCTTAGAGGAAAAAAAGGGGGGAAATGTATATGTGCAAGAGAGGAGGAGAAGTTTGAACTAACACACAAACTAACCATCTAAATAACTAACAAACAGAACTAATCTTGTGAACAAGGGACGATTATTAACACATTTCCCATGTACTGTGCCTGGAGTGTGTGTGTGTGTGTGTGTGGCCACAGTGTTTGGTATGTTTTGAAAGTGTCTTACTGGTTATTATAATATGGAGAAGACAGGTGGGGGAGAGGGGGAGGTGAGGAAGAGGAGTGAGGTGGAGGAGGGGAGGAGGTGGAGGATGGAGGTGAGGAAGAGGAGTGAGGTGGAGCGGGGAGGATGTGGAGGAGGAGTGAGGTGTAGGGGGGGAGGAGGTGGAGGGAGTTGAGAGGAGGTGGACAGGGGGGGTGAGGAGAGAGGAGGAAGGAGGTGGAGGGGGGGAGGAAGGTGTCGAAGGGAAGCGTGGTGGTGTGTGATCTTAAGTCTGAGAGACCCTGACGTCAGAAGGTCTGACAGACCTCATCGTCTTCGACCACCATCACCATCACACCTTTAATTGGTCCTCAGGATCGCTGAACACGGCCTCGCAGCAGGACATCTATATTTACATTTCGGCTGTGAGCCGTTCGCCATGAGCGTTTGGAACCCTGTTGCCATGGAGGGAGACAGATGACAGTTGGGCGGCGATGTGCATGCAGATGTACAGTTGAAGTCCAAGGCTGCTATGTGCTCAGCCCTCTTAATACACGCGCACGTGTGTGTGTGTGTTTGTTTCCGCTGCGACGGTAGCAGCCCTCACCAAGATGTCGCCGCCATCGCTGATGTCGCCGCCATCGCTGATGTCGCCGCCATCGCTGATGTCGCCGCCATCGCTGATGTCGCCGCCATCGCTGATGTCGCCACCATCGCTGATGTCGCCGCACGTCTTCATTCAGAGGACCTCTGCTTGTCTTCTGTCTTTGTTTTTTTTTGTTCTTCTTGCTGTTGTTGTTGCGTAACCTGGTTTCCTGGTTACCAACGAGGCTCGACGACTGTTTACTTTCCTCTATCAGGTCTCGGTTGTTTACAAGCGTTTGGTTGAATGTATGTTTTAGTTTGGTACGGGAGTTTTGGTGCCTGGCGCCCTGTCTTGGTTTCCGCTCGACGTGCAGTAGCTGTAGCCTCTCAGCAGTTTGGGGCTTTTACTTGACTTGCTTGTTTGCTTGATTCACTTGTAATTGATTCACTCGTGTATTTGACTCACTCGTGTACTTGACCGGCTTGTGTACCCGATTCACTCGTAGTTGGATTCGCTCACGTATTTGATTCACTTGTTTACTTGATTCACGCCTGCGTAACGCCTGCAGGTGTATAAGGGACTATACGTGTTCTCTAAACAATTATGCCATTGTTCACTGATGCTGACGTGTCACACACGCACACACACGCACACACACACGCACACGCACACACGCACACACACACACACACCACGTTGTGTTCTTCACTAAAGGTGTACTTAGTGTCTATAAGCCATAAAGAAGAGGAAGTATTAAACACACAGAACCAATGTCTACTCTCCAGAAGGAGAACTCATGAAACAGTGTTCATCTCCTAACAATCCTCTCCCTAACCTTCTACAGGAGGCAAACACACACTCACATATACACACACACTCACACACACTCACACACAGACACTCACACACACAGACACTCACACACACACACAGACACACACACACACACACTAACTACATAAAAACATGAACTCACAGAGACCCATACATACACACTCCTACTGTATATAATCACACAGATGCCATCCTTTAATGGAATAATAACCCTGGTTGATCACACAAATGGAACAACCCTTCGTGCCTAAATGGATCTAACCTGCACTGTGCTCTGAATACAGACTGTCTGTACACAAATCTGTCCAGCTCATGTTGTTTGTTTGGGGGTTTTGTGAGGGGGGAAAAAACAGGTGCTGTGTGTGTGAGAGATCACTAGGACTCTTAACCAGGTCATGATATTCCATGTTACAGACTGTGTGTGTTGTCAGAGCTAAGCCTTGTACACAAACACACACAGAAATGTTGAACTGCCTGAACACACACTAGTGGGCTTTGACATGGCTCTCTCTCTTTGTCTCTCTCTTTGTCTCTCTCTTTGTCTCTCTCTGTCTCTCTCTGTCTCTGTGTCTCTCTCTGTCTCTGTGTCTCTCTCTGTCTCTCTCTGTCTCTCTCTGTCTCTCTCTCTCTCTCTCTCTCTCTGTCTCTCTCTCTCTCTCTCTCTGTGTCTCTCTCAAACACAGACACACAAGTGCAGCCTGTTTTCAGAACAAGGTTTTGTACATTTCTGTTCTCATTTGGAGTCTCGCTGACAAATGGACAATAAACACACACACCACACACACATACCATACATACTCTCACAGCCATTTACTGCAGCCTTGAACACACACACTTAACACACAACTCTTTACTAAAGCTGGACACACATACAACACACCCACAACCCTTAACAACAGCCCTGAACACACACACACACACACACTGTGAACCACTGTGATGCCTGTTTACCTGTAATTGTCTGATCAATCGTCTTGTTGTCAATAAAGGTTTCTTTTTTAAAGGGGGGACTTTTGTCAAAACATCTGCTCTTGTTATTGGCGTAAGGCTTTGTGATTTGGTCTTCCAGCGTTTTAAGAAACTTGTTCACCGTGTCAGTCTAACACCAAACCCACCGAATAAAATGTAAGAACACACACATAGAAACAAAACAATCTCAAACACACGCACAGATGATCAAGATCTGACCTCTGAACACACACACACACACACACATATCCTTGTTGAGTTCAATTCCTATTTGCTACGCTTGCCTGACTCAAAACCCACACCTTTCTCTCTCTACGTCCAACCCTCCCCCCATTTTTCTCTCTTCTTCCCGTCACTAAAATAGCTATAAGGTGTGTTTAGGGTGGACTTTAACCCCCGCTGCCTAGCCCGTCTCCCTGGCAACCGCGCCGAGTTCCGTTAATTTGTATCATTTCAATCCCAACTGCCTGTTTAGGAACTAATCATAGAGCTTGTTGCCATGGCGAAAGATTTCAATATTCTCGTCTTCACCTGGTAGTCAAGAAGTGGCGGTTGGTGTCAGAGGAGAATGCGCGTGGATTCCTCGCGCCCCCCCGCCGCCCCCCCCCCTTTTCGAAACCTGCGTGTTAAAAGTGGACGCATTGTTTCGTATGTGTTTCTGATTTAAACTTAACGTAAGCTATCAATTTTCTACTAATGTTCTTTCATTTCTGAGAGGGGAAAAAGGGAAGACGGATATAGATATACCGATTCCATATCAAATTTTAAAGAGATAATTGAATTATCTCCTCGCCGTCACGGCGTCTACTGAGCGCGTTTGTTTGTACTCACGCGCTTGTCTGTCTCGGTGTTTCAGCTATACTGTCACTAAAATAAAGTTGTCTAAACACTTAAGTAATTACCATGGTTGAAATTAGATATCGTTAGAGTGTAAATTAACAATAGTTATCATTGATTAATTTCCAGAGAAAAAGATATGAATCCATTTCAGGCTGTGTGGTTAACTCCAAACTGCAATGGAATAATGCACATGTATATGGATGTAGTAGCTACAGCTTCATTTGAATAGAAACATTAGCCTTGATTTGTCCAATACATTATTCTACTTGTTTGACATTAACATGTACTGATATGACATACTCTGTTAATAATCCATTTGTTGTTTTGTCTCTTCAAATGTGGGTCTTTGTCAGTGCTTGTCTGCTTGCGTGTATGTTTGCAGTCTGCATGCCATGTCAAAATATGTAGTCAATAACTCTTCTGTCTCGTCATAAATAGCAGAGGTTTTTTTATTTTGTCATGCGTGTCCTGTCAAATGTGTACATCTGTGTGTGTCTCCCTACATTCTATCACATGACTGGGAGTTACATTAGCATATGATGGTGTCTTATTGATAACTGGAGAAAGGGTGGAGCCATGGTCCCTTTTGTTTGACTAGCAATGTGTGTGTGTGTGTGCACGCGTGTATGTGTGTGTATGTGTGTTTGTGTGTGTGTGTGCGCGTATATGTGTGTGTATGTGTGTGTGTATGCGCGTCTCAGAGAACACCACGTATGTACGTGTGGGTCTGTGTGTGTGCGTGTGGGTCTGTGTGTGTATGTGTGTGTATGTGTCTCAGAGAACACCACGCATGTGTTTGGTTCGTCACTCTCATTCAGACACTTTTACACGTTTAAACGATCGATAATTCTTGAGATCCCCTCCCCCAGTCTTCCTCTACATATCGTGTTCATACTTTGGAATAAGAAAAACAAATGAAAACAGCAGAGAGAGAGAGAGAGCGGGGAGAGAGAGAGGAGAGAGAGAGAGAGGGAGAGAGTGAAACAGGGGAGAGAGAGGGGAAAGAGAGGGGGGAGAGAGGGGAGAGAGTGAAACAGGGAGGGAGAGAGAGAGGGAGACAGAGTGGATTGAAAGAGTTTGCAGCACTTGAGGAGAAAGGAAGAGAGGCAGGAGAGGAATAAAGAGAGGAGGGGTATATATTGATGACCCTTAAGTGCAGCAGAGAACCAAAGAGACTCGGGCCTTCCCATCATGCTTTGTGTTCTAGAAGATTGGTTGTGGTCGACCAGGAGGGCAGTGAGTTGGTCTTGAGGCCTGTGGGTTTTCTACAGGATATAGGTGGTTCTGTCACCCTATACAAGAGGGTTGGTGGAGTTGAACTTTGAACTGCCAGTCAGACCGTCATTATAGACATGTAAATGAGCTCTTTCCACACCTGATGCTCTGGTGGAGCTGACGTTCTCCTCCTGACGTTCTCCTCCTGACGTTCTCCTCCTGACGTTCTCCTCCTGCGTCTCCTAGATCTGTCCTCCTCTCAGCCGCGCCTCCTCTCAGCCGCTCGCTCGCCGTCGTTCCTCCGCTCATCTCTGGGGCCATCTTTCACGCTCGTCTTTCCGTTCGCGCTTTTCTTTAAACTCCTTCTTCTCATCCCTCTCGTCATTTCGTCCCTCAAGAGAGGGAGACCTCATCTTGCCTTCCTGGAGACGTACTGCTTTGAGCAGAGAGACGTGCTGGAGATACCAACGTCTGGACTCTACTGGTCACGCTCCTTGTTCCAACGCCGCTGTCCGTGGTCTGGTCTGGAAGTGACAGAGGTGAAGAGAGAGAGAGAGAGAGACAGAGACAGAGAGGGAAAGATAAAGAGAAGAGAGAGCGAGGCAGAGAGAGAGAAAGAGAGGGAGGGAGATGAAGGGAGAGGAGCAAAGGAGACAGGTGAGGAAGAGAGAGGAGAAAGAAAAAAAGGGGAAAAGAAAGAGAGAGAGAAAAGAGAGACAGAGGAGAAGGGGAGAGAGGTGGGAGAGGGAAGGTAGAGAGACAAAGAGGGAGAAAGAGAGGGAGGGAGAGTGGAGAGGATGAAGGTAGAGAGACAAAGAGAGACAGAGGGAGAAAGAGAGGGAGGGAGAGTGGAGAGGATGAAGGTAGAGAGACAAAGAGAGACAGAGGGAGAAGAAAGGGAGCAGAGAGGTGGAGAGGAGAGTAGAGCAGCAAAGACGGAGAGGGAGAAAGAGAGGAGGGAGTGTGAGGGAGAGGTGAGAGACAAAGAGAGACAGAGGGAGAAAGAGAGGGAGGGAGAGTGGAGAGGATGAAGGTAGAGAGACAAAGAGGGAGAAAGAGAGGAGAGAGAGAGTGGAGAGGATGAAGGTAGAGAGACAAAGAGAGACAGAGGGAGAAAGAGAGGAGAGAGAGAGTGGAGAGGATGAAGGTAGAGAGACAAAGAGAGACAGAGGGAGAAAGAGAGGAGAGAGATGGAGAATGAGAGTGAGGACAAGAGGATAGAGGGAAGATAGAGAGGAGAGAGAGGTGGAGAGGTAGAGAAGAGGACAAGAGCAGGGGAGAAGGGGAGAGAGAGACGGTTGAGAGAAGAGGAAGGAGGAAGAGCCCTGCGCTGCAGTAAGCGACTCGGTTAGTTAAGCAGCTAACCACACAGAAGGAGGGAGGGAGGGAGAGGGGGAGGGAGGGGGGGGGGGAGCGATCGAGGGGAGGGAGGGAAGAGGGGGAAGGGAGGGAAGGGGAGGGAGGGAGGGGGGAAGAGGGGAGGGTATGTGGAGGGAGGGGAGAGGGGGAGAGAGGGGAGGGAGGGAGGAGGGAGGGGGGAGGGAGGGAGGAGGGAAGAGAGGGACGGAGAGGGGAGGGAAGAGATGTGGGGGGGGATCTTCTGAGCATGATCATAATCTGGTTGTGCTTTTAAGCCAGGAAAAGGGGGAACGTTGGGGAGAGAGAGGGAGAGAGAGAGAGAGACTGACGAGGAGAGAGAGAGAGGAGGTAGAATAAGAACTGGATGAGCTGCAGACTAAACACACAGGTCACTGTGCCGTCTGCAGGGGTCCGTTGGGGGGGAGGGAGGGAGAGGAATGAGGGGGGGAGGGAGAGAGGGAGAGGACGGGGGGGAGAAGGAGGAGGGAGAGGGGGAAGAGAGAGAGAGAGTGAGAGGGAGAAGATGGAGAGGGGAGGGGAGGGAGAGAGGGAGAGGGGGAGGGAGGAAAGGAGAAACAGAGGGAGGGGAGAGAGAGGGAGGAGAGGGAGAGGAGGGGGGGGAAAGGGAGAGAGAGGGAGGGAACAGACAAAAAAGAGGCATTTGAGAGGCAGGGGACCTGAGTGCAGGATCAAAGGAGGAAAAACGAATCAAGACAGGGAGTGGGAGAGGTGGAGGGGGATGGGAGGGGTGAAGGGGGATGGAGGGTGAGGGGAGGAAGAGGGATGGAGGGGGATGGAGGGGGATGGAGAGATGGATGGAGGGGAGGGGAGAGAGAGGAGGATGGAGGGGATGAGAGATGGAGGGGGATGGAGAGGATGGGGGGATGGAGGAGGATGGAAGAGAGGGGGGGGATGGAAGAGAGGAGGATGGAGGGGATGGAGAGAGAAATGGACGGGATGGAGTAGGAGAGATGGGGATGGAGAGAGATTGTGTGGGGATGGAGGGTGGAGAGATGAGGGGAGGGAGGGAGATGGAGGGGGATGGAGGGGAGGAGAGGAGATGGGGGGATGGAGGAGCGATGGAGAGATGGGGGGGATGGAGAGGGTAACCGAGGGAGGAGAGAGAGAAGTGAAGACAAAGAGACAGAGAGACAAAGAGAGGGATGGAGGGGGATGGAGGGTGATGGGAGGAGATGGAGGGATGAGAGAGAGGAGGGGATGGGAGAGTGAGAGTTGGAGGGGGAGAGGAGGAGTGGGGGATGGAGAGGGATGGAGAGAGATGGAGGGGATGGAGAGAGATGGAGGGGGTGGGAGAGATGGGGGGATGGGGGGGATGGAGGGGGATGAGGAGATGGAGGGAGATGGAGGGAGATGACGAGGGGATGGAGGATGGAGAGAGATGGAGGGGGATGGGGGAGGGAAGAGGGAGGGAAAGAGAAATATAGAGAAAGGGAGAGAGAGATGGAGGAGGGATGGAGGAGATGGAGGGGATGGAGGAGATGGAGGGGGATGGTAGGGGAGATGGAGGGGGTGGGAGGATGGAGGGGTGGAGAGGATGGAGAGAGATGGAGGGAGGAGGGTGGAGAGAGAGGGGGGGTGGAGAGTTGGAGGGGATTGGAGGAGATGGGAGGGGGTGGAGAGGGATGGAGGGGGATGGAGGGGGAGGAGGGAGATGGAGGGGGATTGGGGGATCGGAGGGGGTGGAGGAGAGAGGGGGATGGAGGAGGTGGGAGGGGGGATGGAGGGGGTGGAGAGGGGATGGAGGGGGATGGAGGAGATGGGGAGGGATGGAGAGAGATGGAGGGGGATGGAGAGATATGGAGGGGGATGGAGGGGGATGGAGAGAGATGGAGGGGATGGAGGGGAGATGGAGAAGATGAGGGAGATGAGGGGATGAGGGGATGGAGAGAGATGGAGAGATGGAGGGAGATGGAGGGGGATGGAGGAGAGGGGGATGGAGAGAGATGGGGGGATGGAGGGGATGGAGGGGATGGAGGGTGGAGGGAGATGGGGGGGGAGGAGGGATGGGGTGGGGATGGAGAGAGATGGAGGGGGATGGGTAGAGATGGAGGGTGTGGAGGGGGGTGGGGGGATGGGGGGATGGAGGGAGATGGAGGGGGATGAGAGGGGGATGGAGAGAGATGAGGGAATGGAGAGGAGGGGGAGGATGATGGAGAGGGGAAGGGGGTGTGATGGGGAGGAGGGGGAATTGGAGGGAGAGCGAGGGGTGGAGAGATGGAGGGGGATGGGGGATGGAGGGGCATGGGGGGGATGGAGGGGATGGTGGGAGAGATGGAGGGGATGGGAGAGATGGGGGAGATGGGAGGGGATGGAGGGGGATGGAGGAGAGATGGAGAGATGGCAGGGAGATGGAGGGGGAGGGAGGAGATGGAGGGGATGGAGAGATGGGGGGGAGGGGGGATGGAGGGGATGGGGGGGTGGGGGAGATGGTGGAGGAGGGGGATGGAGGCGGATGGAGGGGTGGAGGAGAGATGGGGGGATGGAGAGGGATGGGGGGATGGAGGGGGGGTGGGGGGGATGGGGGCTGGGGGGATGGCAGGGGGTGGAGAGGTGAGGGAGTGGAGGGGTGGAAGGGGGTTGGAGAGAGATGGGAGATGGGAGGGATGGGGAGAGAGAGTGGAGGGGTGGGAGAGAGAGATGGAGGGGATGGAGAGGGATTGAGAGGGGATGGAGGGGGGATGGAGAGAGTGAGGGGATGGAGGGGATGAGGGGATGGGAGGGGGATGGAGAGATGGAGGGGGATGGAGAGAGATGAGGGATGGGAGGAGGAGGGTGGGAGGATGGAGAGAGTGAGAGGGGGAGTGGGAGAGATGGAGGTGGAGGGGGATGAGAGAGATGGAGGGGTGGGGAGATGGAAGCATGGAGGGGGTGGAGAGGATGGAGGGGGATGGAGAGAGATGGAGGGGGATGGAGGGGGATGGAGAGAGATGGAGGGGGATGGAGAGAGATGGAGAGAGATGGAGAGAGATGGAGAGAGATAGGAGGGATGGAGAGGTGGAGAGGATGGAGGGATGGAGTCGAGAAGATATGGAGGGAGGGAGGGGGATGGAGAGAGATGGAGGGGGATGGAGAGAGATGGAGGGAGATGGAGAGAGATGGAGAGAGATGGAGGGTGATGGAAGAGATGAGGGGGGATGGAGGGATGGAGAGGAATGGGAGAGGGGATGGAGAGAGATGGGGAGAAGATGGAGAGAGCTGGGGGAGGAAAGGAGAGAGTGGGGGGGAATGGAGAGAGTGGGGGGATGGAGGGGGATGGAGAGAGAATGGGGGGGGAGGAGGGAGATGGGAGAGATGGAAGAGAGATGGGGGGATGGAGAGGCATGGAGGGGATGGAGGGGGATGGAGAGATGGAGGGGGCGGAGGGATGGAGGGGTGCAGGGTGGGTGTGAGGGGGTGGAGAGGATGGTTAGAGGCTGGAGGGGAGATAGAGGGGATGGAGGGGGAGAGAGAGAATTGGAGGGGAGGGGAAGGAAGGAAGGGATGGAGAGAGGGGAAGTGGAGGGGGATGGGAGGATGGAGGGGATGGAGGGGGATGGAGAGAGATGGAGGGGGATGGAGAGAGATGGGGATGGGGGGTATGGAGGGGATGGGAGAAGGAGGGGGATTGGGAGAGATGGGGGATGGGGGGATGGAGGGGGAGGGAGGGGGGGAGAGAATTGGAGGAGATGGAGTAGAGATGGAGGAGATGGAGCGGGGAGGAGGGAGGGAGGGGGAGGAGACGAGAGGAAGGAGATGGGAGGGATTGGAGAGAGATGCGAGACATGAGGGGGAGTGAGAGAGTGAGGGGATGGAGAGGGAGGAGGGGGATGGAGAGGATGAGGGGTGAGAGAGATGGGAGAGAGAAACAGGTTAGGATACAGGACTAGGAGAGGAGGGGGGTAGGAGAAAAGAGGAGAGAGAGAGATGGTACGGTCAGGAGCAAAAGAGAGAGAAGGATGGGGAAGGAGAAAGGGGGAGAGATTAGGGTAAGGAGAAAAAGAGGAGAGAGAGATAGGGGTAAGGAGAAAAAGAGGAGAGAGAGAGATGGGGTTAGGAGAAAAAGAGGAGAGAGAGAGATGGGGTAAGGAAAAAAAGAGGAGAGAGAGAGATGGGATAGGCAAGGGAGAAAAAAGAAAGAAGGAGGGAGAAAGTAGAGGGAGAGCGCTGAAGGGTAAGGAGAATAGAGGGAGAGAAAAAGAGGGAGATAGAAGGGTGAGGAGAGTGACGTGTCATTCCCTGCCCCTGACTGTTTGGCACCTGGTCCACTGCCTCCCCTCTCTCCTCCTCCGCTCTCCTCCCCGCTCAGTTTCCCTCTATCACTCTCTCTCACACAAAATCACATCCCTCTGCCTGCTCTCATCACCCAACTCCTCCCACCCCTTACTCCCGAACTACTTCTACACTGCCTCTCCCCTCCTTCCTCCTCTCAAAATCATATCATCTCCTTCCACTTTCCGGCCTCTTCTCCCTCTCTCCACTCCTCCCCCCTCTTCTCCGCGGCATCCCACTTCCCCCCTCCAGCTCTCACCCCTTCGTTCTTCCCTCGCCCTCTCCGGCCATTTCCCCTTACACAGCGCTCGCCTGTGGTACCAGCATCATTGCCAGGGGTTTACATCCTCTACAGCGGCTAAGAACGAGGGTCGCCATGTGAGTCCATGGCTGAGGGCAGAGGGGGCACGTCGCCCCCTGGTGGCGGAGAGAGGAAACTGCAGCAGCCTCCAACAGAGAGGAGAGGGAAACAGAGACTTAGAAAGGAGCGCGAGTGAAGGAGAGAAAAAGAAAAAGTGAGTGGGTGAGGGGGAAAAAAAATAAAGATCTTTCCAGAGCCGCAAATGATTCAGGCATGTTGAGCAGCTAATCAGAGAGCGAGAGACACTAAGAGAGGGGGAGGAGAGAGAAATATGAAATGTGAAGGGTGGCATTTGAAAAGAAAGTGATTGCATTGTGCACTGCTGCTACCTCTCGTTCTGATTTCCCCTTCTCTGCCTGTGTCCGTGAATGTCTCTCTCTCTCTCTCTCTCTCTCTCTCTCTCTCTCTCTCGGCCCTTATTTAAGCATCGCTCCCACAAAACAACCGACTCCTCCTTGTTCTTTAACTTTTATTGTATTAATGACCCTCCATTACTTTGGCCTGCCGTCTAATTTCCAGATCCTTACCTGGCCTGCAACATGTGGCAACCAGCCTCAGGAGGAACAGACCAAGATATGACGTGAAATAAGGGTTCATTTGGGTTTGAATGGGTTCGAATGGGTTCGAATAGGTTTGAATGGATTTGAAGGGTTCATATGGGTTCGAATGGGTTCGTATGGGTTCATATGGGGTTGAATGGGTTCATATGCATTTGATGGGTTCATATGGGTTCAAATGGGTTCATATGGGTTCAAATGGGTTCCTTCCCAAACCAGCTGACCCGCTACATGGCTGTCTCCGTTTACCTCTGTCACCATAGCAATCAGGAAGAGACCAATCAGGAAACAGGATCCCTCCCAACACTTGCCTAACCTCCAATCAGGTTCCCGTCATTAGGATCATTTTGCAGCTGAGAGAAAATTCTCTGGGATTTCAGAAGAGTGTGTGTGTGTGTGTGTGTGTGTGTGTGTGTGTGTGTGTGTGTGTGTGTGTGTGTGTGTGACCTATATGTTTGAGCTGTGTGTGTGTGGGACCTGTGTGTGTGTGGCCTTTGTGTGTGTGTGGGACCTGTGTGTGTGTGGCCTGTGTGTGTGTGGGACCTGTGTGTGACCTCACACCTATCCACATTCCCTCCCCTTCCTCCTTTACGCCCCAGCCGTGGTCAGGTGACCTCTCTCAGAGCCAGCCATTGGTGGAGAAGTCCTGCCTGAGCTGCTCTGACTCCGCCCCCGTGAGGGGCAGGAGGGGCGAACGGCAGGCGCCGCCGTGGTAACCGAACCATTCCATCGCCTGCTTGAGGCCGGGAACTCCAAACTTCCTGGTCACCTAGCAACAGGAGAGGC
The DNA here is from genome assembly GCA_036571765.1 of Plecoglossus altivelis. Lineage (NCBI taxonomy): Eukaryota > Metazoa > Chordata > Actinopteri > Osmeriformes > Plecoglossidae > Plecoglossus > Plecoglossus altivelis. Next base: position 2,560,225 of record BROE01000002.1, read on the forward strand.
GATGAGTGAGATGTGACCGAGGTGAAACACAGCAGGAAGTGTTTGAGGGTCAAGTCACCCTATGATGATGAAGAGAAACTAAAAGTGACCCTTTATACTTCAGCCTTTCCCTTTTCTGTAAGATTACTTCAGATTATATCACAGTTCTGAACACCAGTGGTACCATTCATCTCAGGGTTTTGCAGGATTATAACATGACCCGGCTGGCAACGCAGTTGGACTGACACGCTGATAACATTCACATCCAGGAAAGGTCACACACACACACACACACAGATACAGATACATACACACACACACACACACACACACACAGATATAAATACAGATACATACACACACACACACACACACACACACACATACACACAGATACACACACACACACACACAGCAGGGACTCACTGCAGTGTTAGGCTGGATGAGTCTCTGTTGCAGAGGTAAGGCCTGTTCCCAGAGACCGGACACACACAGATGGTGCAGCTCACACACCTGTGGCCCCAACACGTTAGCCAACGCACAAACACCGCCCACCGCTCCTAGAAACACACACACACATACACACAAAACACACACACACACAACACACACACACACAACACACACGCAATTATTATTATTATTATTATTATTAATAATATACATTTGCATAAATCTTAACAATATGCAAATGAACTCATACTGTATCTCTATATTTATACTGTAGGATATTAACATCTTAATCATATTAGCATAATTATATAGTGTTCGTATAATTATAACAATTACTGAAGTATTACAAATAATACTTTTATAAACATATCTAGCACATTACGTGGAACATGCATAGCCTTTAGAAGGCTCCTTCATTAGAGGTAGGTGGTGAGTACAAGACACTGTATTACACTGACAACAATAACATCTGAAATGTCAGATTAGCCTGGTATGAATGTTTGTCCCAATCCCATCTGGTGTTCCAGGTAATTAGCGCCGACGACATCGACGAGAACGAAAGTAGCGCAGCTAAACTGACTGACCTCTGGAGGACTGACTGACTGACGGACTGACTGACTGACTGACTGACAGACTGACTGACCTCTGGAGGACGGACTAACTGACTGACAGACTGACGGACGGACTAACTAACTGACTGACTGACTGACTGACTGACTGACCTCTGGAGGACGGACAGACTGATGGACAGACTGACTGACGGACGGACTGACGGACGGGGAGAACACACCACGCTGGTTACTTTCCTTCACCTAAAAGGACAGAACAGTCGTGATAGAGGAACCAGGGCGGGGCGGGGGGCAGGGAGGGGCAGCTCGCAGTGGCGTGAGAAAAACTTAGCCTCTCGTTCCGTGTTCCACATGTTCTCAACTTCTACTTTTTAATCCTGCTACTTTTCCAAGTGATACCTACACTTTTCCCTGTACACACACCATGAGTTCTATACCTACTCTAAGGACAATCATGTTAACAAGATTCACTAGACGTGACGTCGATATTACAATCTTTCTTTTCATCAGAATAATTATGATACTCGTTTGAGGTAGCGTGTTGTCCAGTACGTTGCTACAGGAAGCTTCTTAACTGTCTCTCCAGCATGGCTGTTCCCTTGACAACCGGAGCACTGTTCGAGGTGTGTGATTGACAGGTGCCGTGCCCTTCCCTTTCCTGTTTGCCTCAGTGATTGACAGCTCATAAGGCTTCCTGTCACATGTTTTATTTGATTGACAGTCCGAAGATCCGCCCTTCTCTGAACGTTGGAAGATGACAGCGGGGTGGGTGAACAGATGGGATGCTTATCATCAATAACGAGGCTACGTACGCAAGCGCATGGCAATGGCTGACATACGCTTTGCTCCTATAGGCACGCGATGCAATGACATCACGCTGCGCATACACGGCGCACCCATGGCAGAGGCGCGCACACGGCTCGCAACGCATAAGCATGGCGGACACTACGCTCGCATCGGGTCGTTCGTTCGCACGCACGGCAGACGTTATTGCAGCTACGCTCAGGCGCACACGCGTCTTTGTAATTGCAAGTGTTTCTACGAGGTCGAAGGTTCTCACGCCATGGAAGCAGGATCAGCTCAATTGAGGAAATCCTGCAGAAACGCTGCTAAATCACGCTGGGAACTGCTGAGCAATCTGGTCTTAAGGCGACACAGCATAAGGGGCTATGCCTGGATGATCTGTGAAGAGAGGAGAGGAGGGAGGGAGGGACAGGGAGGAGGGGGGAGGGAGGGAGGGGGGGAGGGAGGGTAGGGAGGGAGGGAGGGGAGTGAGAGAGGGAAGGGAGTAGGAGAGAGAGGGTGGGGAGAGAGAGAGGGTGCAGGAGGGATTGAGGAGAGAGGGGCGGAGATGAGAGGAGAGAGAAGTAGAGAGAAGAAGAAGTGGTAGAGGAAGAGGAGGGGAGAGTGGAGGATAGGAGGGCAGGAGAGGAGAACAGTAGATGGGGTGGGGAGAGCAGAGGAGAGAGAGAGGGAGTTAGAGAGGTAGAGAGAGGGTATGTGATCGGGAGGGGAGGGGTGTAGGGAGGAAGGGAGGGGGGGAGAAGGAAATTATAGTGAGTACTTGAGTGTGATAATTTATGAGAGATGAGACAGAGACACAAGGCTTTACATTAGCTAATCTTAATGTTGTATACCCCCAAATTTGGAAATTTCATATGTCACAGGCAGCCCTCTTGGTAGAATTTCACTATGCAGTAAGTAAACAACTGGTCACACCATTATTACAAGATGTGAATTGTATTTTTTATAACAATTAAGCAAGAGAGGACGAGAAACAGGGGAGAGAACCAGAGACGAAGCAGAGGGAGAGAGACGAGAGGAGAGAGAAAAGAAAAAGAGAGAGACAAGAAAATGAGAGAGACAGAAGAAGAGAGAGAGAAAAAGAGTGAGAGAAAAATAAGAGAGAGAAAAAAGAGAGAGAGGATGAGAGAAATAAGAGAGAGAGAGAGAGAGAGAGAGAAAGAGAGAGAGAGAGAGAGGAAGAGAGAGAGAAAAAGAGAAAGAGAGAGAGAGAGAAAAGAGAGAGAGAGAGAAAAGATGAAGAGAAACGGCAGAGGAGGATGACAGAGGGAGAGGAGCAAAGGACAGGCGGCAGACAGCTTCTTCAGTCTGCTATTGTCGTGAGCATCATGTTAACACCTAGTGTTGAGTTCAAGGGCTGTGGACACGAACTAAAACAACCATGCACAAATAGACCACAGTTCTCATAAAAAAAAGAGAGTAAGAACAAGGGAGAGTATAAGTGACATATAGAGAGATACAGGACAGGACATTCAGGCATACAAGAAGTAGAAGTGAAAGGGAGGGGAGGGGGGAGTAGCTAAAAGGGTGGAGGGGAAGAGGAGTTAGGAGGGCGGAGATGAGGGTGGGAGGGATGGTGGAGAGGCAGGCGTGGAGGACTGAAGGGTGGGAGGGTGAGAGGTAGAGGTAGTGAACATAAGAGGGTGGAGGGGTAGGAAGGAGATGGAGGGGGAGATGAAGAGGGTTGGAGCGGAGAGGGAGAGGCAGGGGAGGACTTAATTGGGTCAGGAGGGGAGAGGTTATTGTGTAGGTGGCTGTTTGTTGTGGGTGGAGTGGGATGGTGGGAGTATTTGAGGCGTGAGGATGGGTGTAGGGGGATGAGCTAGGGGCGAGGACTTAAGCTGGGATTGAGCCCAGTGCTTGAGTGGTAGATCTGATGTTTTTTTAGGGTGAGCATTGTTTTATGGTTAGGGGGAGCATGTGTATGGCGTGGTGATGGGGGGTGAGTGGGTGTGGAGGGGTACGAGGAGGGTGATGGATGAGGGTGGAGATGGGTGTGAGTGGGGTGGAGGAGCGGAGGAGGCTAGAGGAGGGGAGGATGGAGATGGGTGGAGGGGAGGGGAGAAGCGACGGGGAGGACTAAGTGGGTTGGAGGGAGAGGTAGGGAAGGGGAAGATGAGGGTGGCAGGAGGGTGGAGTGGGGTGGTATGCTTGAGTGGGAGGAGGAGTAGGAGGGGGAGATGATGAGGGTGGAGTGGGCGTGGTTAGGGGAAGAGGTAGGAGGGAGGGAGATGAGTAGGGTGTCGGTGGAGTGTTGATGGGTGGTATGTGGTGGGTGCGCAGTGGCTTGGGTGCATGCCAGGTGACGGAATCGCTTGAGAGTTAGCATTGCTATCAAGACGAAATAAGAGACGTGTGGTGTGATGACAGATGAGACGAGATGAAGAGTGGATAATGCTGCAGGAAGAGAGAAGTGAAGGAAAGTAAAAGATGCAGAGAGAGAAAGAGAGAATAGGAGCGCCTCATGAAATATTCATCTCCTTTTTTTGTCTTTCTCTTTGATTCTTTTACATTGATGCAGACATGAAGCGCTGAAGCTACCAAATCAATCTGAGAATGTAGGAACAAAGACTTACCTCCTCATCACATCGTTAGTATTACATCATCACATCCTTATTATTGCATCATCACATCCTATTATTGCATCATCACATCCTATTATTGCATACACACACACACACACACACACACACCAGCACACTCGCATACACACACACACCAGTGCACACACACACACACACACACCAGTGCACACAAGTGCAAACAAAAAACGCACAATCACAAGTCATCATCATTACGATCATCACCAATCTAGTGGCAGTCAAACCATGACCATCATCATTATTTTCATTAACACCATCTCGTGAGGAAGCGAGAAATGACACTGACGTGACCGTGGGCATCCAACAGGGGGCGACACACACCAACGCATTTGAGTTTATTCCCACGAGTGTGCGGGAGAGGAACTTTGAACCTGCCCGGGGTCTCTAGGGAGAACAGGCGACCTCATTTCTCTCACAGTTCAGTCAGTCGTGGGCGAAGCGAGTCAAGCATCAGGGAGTAAACAAACAAATGTATTCCCCACAGACCTGAATATTTCAGCTTAAAATGCGAGTTGTCATTTTCGGCAAATATGGCAGTATGAGTTCAATTTCATGTTTACATTACATAACCCTCAAAAAAAACGAGTTGGCGTTCAAATGAATGCTAAAAGTGTCAATGCTTTATCGAATGGTTTGCCGAGTTCACTTCACACACGTCAAATCTATACGAGGTCTCAGATTAGGATTTGAAACCTACATCTAACTCCGCCCTCGCCTAAAATCTACTGTCGTTCATCTAAGTCACGTTGTTACCATCTGGCAACAAGTTTAACTCTTTAGTTTGGTCGTTTTTCGAACAAGGACGTTGTGCACATTCATAGTTTATTCCGGTTTTTAATGTATGTGTGCACGTACAGAGCTTGCAAACAGGCTACGCACTTATTTACCTTTGAAAGGTATTTTCGCGTATTTCTTAAGGTTTTCCTCCAATTTGTCATAGTCCACGTCTTCGTTTGCCAAAAACGGAGTGGCGATTGGTGGGTAGATCCCACCGATATCCAGTTTCGGTACCGTGGACTGTAGTCGTGTCCATAACGGGGACACGGTGCCCCTGGAAAGTGAACCGAGAGCTGCAAAACTACGTCTATTGAACATGGTTTCTGTTGACGGGTGGCGATCTGGTGCTGCTAAGTCTTAAAAAAGCAAGTGAACTAGCCAAAAATCATGTTGCACAGCGCTTGGTCAGTTAATGTTCAACTGATCTCTTTCAATATTGAGCAAATATTGGCTACTGGGAAGTTCACATGAACTGAACGGACGGGTGGGTTACAAACAGAGACGGTTAGCGGAACAGCCCAATATATTCACCGTGTGCACAACGGTACTCCACACTGAATCTACGTCTCTTATCTATCTGGGCTTGATTACTATGTCTTAATACCTATCTGAACGTGTGTCCCGCCCCCTAGTTAGTTTAAGGATAAGAAATTAGGCCTACATATTTATGTAAACTGAGATAGGCCGAAAGACTATAGAGTTAAAAGTAATATTATTTTATTATAGATACAGGGAAATACTACTGATGTAATTTGTGCAAATGTACCATTCTAAGACCATATTTTTTCAGTAACTGCTACAGCACCAGTCTCGCTGGTGGCTAGAGAACCGGGATATTTGAGTGTAAAAATACGTCATTCATTCCCAGTTTGACCTCTCCTTGACGGAGCCTTATACAACGCTGCCCCCATGTGGTCATTATGTGTATTGTACTTGTTTACTTATAATACGTGACCGCGTACAGGACCATTGATTTTCAGACGGATCACTGAAATGTGTTGGTTTATGCAAAACAAGAATTATTAATCAAACGATGCATCTCAAACTCGCTGTCACTTTGTCTAAACTTCTACAATCATCGTAGCGATTTTTTTTGTCAACGAAACAAAATATGTATCATGCAGTTTGTAAATAGCCAATTATTAATCAGATGTATTTGAGTTTTTCTGTGCGTGTGTCAAAGGGAATACATTGTAGTTTAGTTGATGGTTGAAACTGGTTGTGAGTGTCGATGTGTGGGCACGTGCAGCTGTCTGTGTCAATGCTTGCAACGAGATTAATAAACGGGATTTATGTTTGATGGAATAACCGGAGAATCCATCCGAGACGCGGGTTCTCTTCAATCAGATGGGTTACAGGCAGGTGGGAGCGGATGGAGACTTGGCAGAACGTGTGACTCGACACAAACACTCAGTGTGTCTCTGCCAACATCTCACTTTATAAAAACCAGTGCACTCCTCTCTCCCTTCTCCGTCTCTGCAGATCCGGCTAATACTAACTCTTCTCTCTCTCATCCTTCTCCTTCACTCTCTCCCTCTCCCTCTCTCTCCTCTCCTCTCTCTCTCTCTCCCTCTCCTCTCCACTCTTCTCTCCTCTTCTCTCTTCTTCTCCTCCCGCCGTGCGGGCTTCCATCTCCCTCTCCCTCTCTCCTCGTACCATCGTCCCCACCTCTCTCCCCTCTACCCTTCTTCCCTCTCCCTCCCCTCTCTCCCACTCTCTATATTCCCC
>BROE01000002.1:2592744-2632614 GCA_036571765.1 Plecoglossus altivelis
CACACACACACATGAGCACACACACACGAGCACACACACACATGAGCACAAACACGAGCACGCACACACGAGCACACACACACGAGCATACACACATGAGCACACACACAATTGCGCACACACACACGAGCACACACACACATGAGCACACGCACTCACACACACACACATGAGCACACACACATGAGCACGCACACACACAAGCACACACACACGAGCATACACACATGAGCACACACACACAGGAGCACACACACAAGCACACACACACGGGCACACACACAAGCACACACACACGGGCACACACACACACAGGAGCACACACCACAGCCAAGACACACACAGGAGCACACACACACCACAGCCAGGGCACACACGAGTGCACACACACACACACACACCTTGTGTCTTCTTGCCATATGGGCTCCTGCCAGTCTCATTACATCTCCATAAGAACTAATGACATGCTCATTACAACAGCCTGGGAGTCTAACTAGACTCAGTTACATGATCAGGTTCTGCTGGGAGGAAACTAGACCCTTGACATTTGTCACATGACACACACACACACATACGCACACACACACATACGCACGCACACACACCCACACACACACACGCACACGCACACACACATACCCACACACCCACGCACACACACACACTTCACCCACACACACACACACGCACACACCCTTCACCCATACACACACACCCACACACACACAGCCACACGCACATGCACACACCCTTCGCCCACACACAGACACACACACACCCTCAAACACACCCTTCACCCACACACCCACACACACACACCGTTCACCCACACACCCACACACACACACCGTTCACCCACACACACATACAAGCGTACACACACATCTATTGGTGGCACCCACAAACGCACATGTATAGTACGTTGAGATACACACACACACTGACACAGTGGTGGTGAGACACACACACTGACACAGTGGTGTTGTGCTGTTCAGCTTGCAGTTCTCTCAGAGGAGAGAAGAGAGATCAGCAGCAGGAAGAGAGAGTTCCTCTCTGCTCTTGTGGAGAGAGACACTGCTTAGGACACAGGGAAGGAGATACCATCTCTGGATTGAGACACAACCCCCTTGTTTTTGACACATAACCAGAACTAGTCCATGGTGATAGCCAACCAACTACAGCCCAGCCAATCTGCAGCAACCTTCGTTAGGCTGACAGACTGCTCCGAGCAGCGGTGGGTCCTTGACCCGACTTGTACAACACTTCCCCTGGCGGTGAACTCCTGTCCGAGCCGGGGTCGCGTTGGCGGTGATCTATCTGCTGTGTCCGTCCGGCTCGGAGCGACCCGCCTGCTCGTAGCGCCGCGCGCTGGAGCCTGTGTTTTGTTAGGTCCAGGAAACAGGCCCTTCCTCCGCGTAAACATGGGGGCTCGCTCGGGGACTGGCAGCGGCACGCGATGGTCACTGTCAGACCGATACTTAATCTTCGGAGGGGGGGTAAATTGCGGGTCAAGGAATATTGTGAACCACACTGGCCAGAGGCGCACACTCGCTACGTAAACTTTGCCTACAATGGACACATGCAATAGTTGATACCATTTAAACTGGATTGAAATACACGTTGCTACCCATTGTTAGTTAGTAAATGTAAGCCGTTTGTTTCTAAAATATTAATGGGCTCGTAACAGTTAGTGACCGTTGTAGACAGCTATACCTCACGGCCGTAAAACACGCACAAACAAGCTGTCGTGATAATGTGCTCTCATATTTAAAGATAATTTATCTCGCGAAGGATGACAGAGGTCGTGTGAGTGGAACTTTACGACCTCTATAACAAATGAACATCTCCAAGGCGGAAGAAGCGGTGGTGTTCTGTACCCGCGCTCCCAAACCGTCTCCAGTTTATAAAGAATGCAGCGCGAGAGAAATGGACTGAGGCGTAGGCGCGTTTTCTCGAGTGGCCTAAATGGGGCTCACTTTTGGCAAGATCTTAGATAAATACGCCCCCCCCCCCAAAAAAAAAATATATATATATGTATATATGTATGCGTAAAAGGACTGGGTCGTTTCAGTATGCGGATCTCCCTCGCTGTCCTCCCCTGACACCTCAAGATAGACCTCGCAGGCCGGGGGAGATGAGGAGGATGAGGGAAGATGGGGAGGGAGGGAGGGAGGGGGGGCTGTATTGCGCTTACCGGAGTGGGAGACGAACCCCTCGGCTATCCGAGGCGAGGTTCTCGGGTTCGGACACGGAGAGGAGGAGGGAGAGAGGGGCTGGAGGGGAGGTGTGCTCCGGCGGGCCCTAGCTCGGTACAGGCCGACGTAATTAATGGGTAAAAGCGCTGGAGGTTGTTAAGCAGACAGCCGTGGCCACCACAGAGGGGAGAGGCGGGCAGAGGAGACTGTTTATGAGATAGAGAGCTGATAAACGCGACCGTCAGCGAGATGGAACTGCGAGCTAATGGTAGAAGGGTGAATCCGGCTGTCTTTGCTGTGATTGAGTGCTCCTCTCCTTAAGCACTAATGCCCATGAGTTTATACACTGCTTTACACTACACACACACACACACACACTCACACACACATACACACACATATATATACATACACACAACCACGCCACTTAAGGGTAAACGAACAATTTAACAACAGATATCGCAGAACGAAGAATCCCCCGTGTGCTTGAGTTATCTGGAAATGAATGTATCATTTCACTGTTGCTCCTTGAAGGTTAAGGGAACATTAAGCCGTTGTGATAAGATTAAACTGACATTGCAAATGTTCTCTAAAGGGATCCATTCTTCATTTTGGGGCCAAAAATACGTCATGCCGCTGAATTTGGCCAATTAGACGTCTGGAGCTATTATACAAAAGGATATTCCTGATTGAAAACAACTAGTATTGATCAAGAGTGCCCAAATATGCAGCTTATGTGTTCTCTCTTATGATAACTGCAGGTGTTCGCATGTTTCATAAAAATGTAGCCAAATATCCCCGGTCGATGCCAAGGCACGTGTGAGGTCTGCTGAAGCACGTTAAACCGCTTGTCTCTTGTTTCCCTCGAGGAATTTAATTTACGGAAACGAAGAAAACGACGACGACGACGACGAAAAACGTTGGGAAGATTTAAGCCATCAAATATAGGATCTGTCTTCCCTTGCCAAATAAACCCCGGGAGCAGGGCGACGGCTTAGGGGAGGGATCGCAGGGTTTGCGTCGGGTCTTCCGCGGCACGTGAGGAATTATCATGGCAAAGCTAAACGGGCCATAAAAGAGATCCGCAGTTTTTCTGTGGTGGGTGAAGGGGTTGGGTTTGCTAATTTGTGTCGTTAACATGTTTCAGACTCGTTTCACTTCCCACATAAATCAGGAATTCCACTGCCGGTAAAAGACGGTCGTTTGTCACCGGGGGGGGCGGGGGGGGGAGGGGGGGGAAGCGCTTGGGTGCAGAGGGGCGGGAGGCGGTAGGTCTGGCGTGCTCGGTGACAGAATACGAGAAACAGAAGTCACGTTGGGTAAGAGACCATTCCATCGCCAGCAAATTTATACAACACAGCTGCGCAGAGCGGTATAAAACAAGACGATTGCGTCACCGAAGCAATTTTTGGGGAGGGGGTGGGGTGGAGGAGGAACGGGGGTGGGGGGGGGAGGAAAGGGGGGGGTTATCGGCTAACGGGACGAGTAGCCTATTACTGACCCACTATTGATTTATTTGCTCTGGGCCTAAGACACGCCACTGTGGACTTCTAAGAGTATGACTAGCCTATACGGTTAACCGTTTGCTTAGCATACATGGTGTATCAGATTAATAATCAATTTCACAATGGTAAAAAACCTGCCATTCTAATAATTTAATTAAACATGACAAATAATAGCCAGTGATTGATCAATGCTAGCATTCATTGTTCGTTTGTGTTGTTTTACATCCATTAAATTGTCTGCTATAATTATCCCTCTGAAATTCGTTTGTGTCTGCCGGAGATAGTGTCTTCCATAACAACAGTTGCCTCCTGGTAGTGTCATTAAGCACACACACAAGGACAACCTAAAGGTGGAGGTATGTTCATTGTTTACCCGCTGGACCAAATGATTAACCAGGCTTTACTGAGGGGCGCCTGACGGGAACGTGACGTGTCTACCGGTCTGCCTGGCCCGTCACCCCCGGCGGAGGTAGCCGTCACGGATCAGAGAGATATTGTCTCCCACTTCGCCCTAATGGAGTCTATTAGCGGCCGCTGCTGTGCTGTCTGTATGTACCGTGCGCTTCTGGATGCGCGGGGAGAAACACAATTTCATGTTTACGCGCCGCTTTCAGGGGTCATCAGAACATCAGGGCAGGGAAACAGGCCTTTACATTTTAAATCTAAACTTTCCACGATGTAATCATTTGCAACTCTCATAACTTTCTGGGACTAAATTAAGGCAATTTTGGCTTAAATTGCAGCGCGTTGCTTTATGGGTCATGGGCTGTAGTTGAGACCAGATACAGTTAATATATATATGTATTTGTACTTTTTTTTTAACGAAACTTCGTGAGTTGCTGTTTATGAAACTGAAAAGAATGGACGATTTCATCTGACTGGTAAAATACCAGCCTATATGTAGCCCACAAACCTAAAAGTTTCGTTCATTTATATAGGTAGGCCATCGGTACAGGCTATTTGATAATTATTGCATTTGAACTATTAGGTTCCCAAACACGTCTCTAGCACCTAAACGTTTTAAATATAAGGCCTAAACCAGTTAATAATTTAGGACACACACAGGTTTAATTTATCCAATACAAATAAACATTCGTGGTTATAATGCTTTGGTAATATTTCAGCAACTGTATGAAAATATAAATCACACAAACTTACTTGTACGTGACACAATAGGCCTACAATCTATGCTAATTTCGTTTTTTATAATGTACGATACTATTTTAGTTGTTTGGGATTAATTGAGTCATATAGGCTATATTGATTGAAGGCCATGTTTGAAGAGTTATTTGTATATTTTTATTTGTATATTTGTCCGTTTTTAGTTCTAATGATTATGTTTGTTTGATGAAGGAATATATTTCTATATAACTACGTAATTATCTTTAGGGATTAACAAAACTGGATTGTATATTTTCTAAGTGAACGGAGGATTCTTTCACAAACGTGAAAAAAAATACATTCAAAAGGCCGGTTTCCGTTTTGACAAAATTGTGCTAATCATTTGACGTCTTTTGAAATGAAAAAGTAAAAATAAATAAAGTAAAAAGACAGTAAATTCTTTACATATGATCCTCGAAATTTGTGAAAATCGTTTCAAGAAACGTTTAAACTCAAGACTAATTTCCAGGCGGTCTCGTGGAACCGTATCCGTTGCTTATCCAGTTGTTGTTGAGTGACGCGGACGCACCACCTGTTGCATTGACGTAAAATAATAAGGCAACATTAATCAAATCAGTCGACCTTACTAGGGGCTGGCTAGTGGTCTGCGTATAGAAGTTCAGGAGTGGATCGACAGTTACAGTTTTACCACAATTTCTGTCGAGAAATGTTTCAAATTAATAAAGGGTTTATTCATAATCAGTAGGCCTAACAGTATACCGGAAACGGATTATTTTCATTACGTCTGTGCGCAAATATATTTGATCTAACAACTTGATCGTTCATGGGTAGAACTAAACCGCGGTCAAAGAAAGCAGTTTGGGCAAATCCATGTTGCGTGTCCGTTCGGCCGTCTGAGTTTTTTAAACAATGAGTCTACAAGAAAGATATTCTTTGGGGGGTTTTTAGTAAGCCATAACGATTGTTGTCGAAGGCTTCTTACCTTATTAAAAACATCCTAATCGTCCATTATCCAGCACAAACAAAACAAACCGACCATCAAATGGACACTCAGTGAAGTGCAAAGGGCGTGTTTACGTTGAAAACGCGGGCCTCCCTTTCACTCTCTCAAATGGGCCGTTGTGGACAAGGCGCGCGGTGGGCTCGAGGCCTGGGAGGATAGGAGGAAGATGCTTTACACCAATCTTAACAGCTCGAGCGGATCGAGATTATCTCGTCTCGCTCCCTTCTCCTTCTCCCTCTACCTCTCTCCTGATCTCTCTCTACCTATCTCTCCCACTATATATATCTCTCTCTGTATCTCTCCCTCTCCCCCCTCTCTCTGTTCTCCCCCCCTCCCCGTCCCCGTCCGTGCGCCCCCCGTCTCTCTCTCTCTCTCTCTTCTGTCTCTTGCTCTCTCCTCATCTCCTCTCTCTCTCTCTGTTTCTCTCTCTCTCTCTGAGAGCTCGCCTATTCCACCCCGGCTGGCGCCTGAGTACTTGGACACCAACTGACAGGTGAAGAGGTGTAGCATTTCCTTTTGTCGCTCCTTCATCGTTCAACCACCTCCTTCTTCCTCCTCCTCCTCCTCCTCCTCCTCCACTTCGCTATCTAATATCTCTCTCTAATACCCTGAAAGTGATAGCGATTTAGACAAGAAATCAGCAAAAAATGATTTATGTGGAAATGCTGTTCCATTTAAAAGTCAAAGACTTCTCGCAGTTTTTCATATTCACCTAAAACGGAGTGTTCTATGCATTATTTTTTATTTAATAACAACTCAATTCGTGGAAGATGGGGCCTATATATGACAGGAGAGGATACTGCATAATGTATAGCAACTCTCAGGAAAACATGGCCAAAACGGTGTTTTGGGTATCTTCTTTCGTTTTGGGTTCTGTTATATATATTATATATATACTATATTATATTATATATTTATCTATTATGACACACACTGCAATATAATAATAATAATAATAATAATAATAATATAGATTTGTCTATGTGTCTCATCTAAATGACATTATTTCCAATAACTGAGGATGCACCAACAACCAGGTCTCCTCGAGACGTCTTAGAAGTGGAATGAGGCCCAGCGCGCTCCGTCATGGACGTCACAGAGCCTCGGAAATGGAACTAAGGCTCGGGCGGGATAATGAGGTGAGAAAATCTGAGGTCTGCGTTTTCTCCAACTGCTCTCGGGTTCTCTCAACGCTCTTCCCAACCTCCCCCCCCACCTTCCTCTCTCCTCAATTATCTTTTCTCCTCCCATCTCCTCTCTCCCCCATCCTCTTTCCTCACGTCTCCTCTCTGTTTGGAAGCCAAGGACGCAGTCTGTAATAATAAACTTGGTGACAAAGTGTTGGAAGTACTCCTCTGCACTAGAGGTAGAACAACTTATCAAAACAAGACAAAGGTGATAATAATGTCGTTATAGACGATCAACTCAAACACACATAAAACTTCCCCCAATTGAATAAGCAATGAGACACTCGACCGTTATTCGTATTGATAATAATACAACACATGTTTCAAGCAATCAGGCTACTGTATTAATCATTTAAGTATTCAAGAATTTAAGACTTTGTCAAAACAAATATGCAAATAATCATCATTGTATTATGTTGAATAATTATTGGCTATATGTTGTACGGGAATGTTTTTGTTTGGTAACACTGAGTATCTTAATAAAGTGATAATAACAGTATTGGTAACTGCCACAAGATAATGATCCTATAATATTTCGTTTTAATGATGTATCTAAAGCTAGTCAATCCGTAATATAAAGAGACAAACTATGTGTAATGTTATTCTTCTCAAAGCTAAACCATATTCTGTATTTGTCACATTTAAATATAATACTGTACAGGCCAACCTTGTCGAAAGGCCGTACATTTGGATTTCATTGTAAAAATTACCATTCGATTTACAATTTTGGTCTTTGCTAAATGTTACTTTGTGGGAAACGCGAATACAGCAGACGACAAAAACACCAGCGGTTGTTCCATGGCCTAAATTGCCGTTGAGTGTTATTTTATATACTGCTGTCCTGACCTTTCACAAACGAATGCCAACCCAACATCGCTTTTGGTTGGCGTCTTTGGATTTAAGGCTTATTTAAACAAAATGGACACGATGGCTTGAGTCCCGTTTACCAGTCTAAACACTGTCGACCGGCGACCTTGTTTGGCGCTTGTTTGGCACCGTTTTAACGACCGTTCTGAATTACACAAGAACATCACGGTAGTGACGATGATGATGATGATGATGATGATATAGCTACCAAGAATTCGAATGCGCGCCGGCGTGTCTGGGTACAACCAAGGATACTTCATAGTTGACTTCGTCCACATATATCTTTTTGTTTCTGTCGACCTCTTCCCGTTGGATTGTCAGAAGACACGAGCACGCGGGCCAAGTGTTTCATCATATCCGTGTTATGGTTCTGTGTGACGCCCAGAAAAGTACAATATCGCTTGTAGTTGTGGGGTTGTGCTTTGTGCAGCATGTCGACTATAAGATGACATGTTTTAGATGCATTTATTCAGCAAAATTATTATCTCTGACGCATACACACGCACATACACACAAATCATTCTCTCGGGCGCATACACACGCACATACACACAAATAAATCTCTCGGACGCATACACACGGACATACACACAAATGATTCTCTCGGGCGCATGCACACGCATATACACACACAGAGACACAGACAGACACACCACACACATACACACACACAGCACTAACACACACTCACACACATACACGCATTACCAACACACACTCACACACAAGACCCCACCCAGAACGAGAGGTGACTTATTTCTATCATGGAGTTCTAACCCCATCCACCCTTTACTGCAGTATCTGCCTTGTGTCGGCTGAAGAAAAACCCCGAGGAAGACGTGGAGAGGAGTGTGAGTGAGTGAGAGCGAGCGAGAGAGCGAGCGAGCGAGCGAGCGCAAGAACAGGCCCGTGAGGTGACAAGCGCAGAGGGGTCCCTTTAAAACGGAAAGGGAACTGATACGGACCAGATTATATTGGCTAAAAACGTCAATCAGTTTTCCTGAAGGAATTTTAATTGCCCCAGGGGCCCTCCTTATCAGCCCACGGGGGGTTATTAATATACTCCAAGCGATAAGGGAGTCAGTGTTATTGGTCAGCTACTGTGGTTACGTTCTTTGTATGTTCATTAAATTGTCCATGATACATTGCTACATGATACATTGCTATAGCATAATACCACAACAACATCTTTAGCGTTTTTGACCGCTGTCCGAGGCCACGCAAGATGTCGCGAAGTACGTCAGCACGAGCCAGTTGGAAACAGGCACATTGCTCGTGGTATAATCGCTGTCCAGGATGTTTGACGTAATGTACAATGTCACTTTGGATAAAAGGGAAGAATAACCGAAGAAAACGTGCTGATGTTTAAATCTGGTGCCACGTCGAGCCTATATTCTGAGCTTTATGATTAGTTAGACCTGTCAAATGACGCACCTGTACTTGCACTGTAGCCTATTGTCAGGAATAAAATGGCCACCTAAAGTATTCTTTCTTTAGAGGAATATTCACTACGGGGCCTTTTTAGAAGTAAAGCCGTCAATTTAGCAAACAATTATGGCAATTCTGACGAACCCACTTCAGGCGCGGCTGTGCGTAATAATGAATATAGACCAATCTAGCTGTCTGTGATCACAGTTTAACTTTCAACGTGATTTCGCAACACTTAAGTATCGAATGTACTAAACGTTCGATTTTAAGCGTTCCTATATGCTTCCTATAGTGTCCAAAATAGGCTGATACCATTTCATCCATTAACACGTTTTAATGTTTTATGGTAAAAACCTGGGACATGTAAACCTGGACTGGTGGTGGGGGCGAAAGACAGGGGAAGGGGGGGGGCAGGAGGGGGCATCGGGGCAACGACATCAGGCTCCTGAAACCCTGAAAGAGGCGGGTCAATCTTTCCCCTTCAACATATCCAAACAGCACGGCGATTACCCTGATTCATCTGTACCGCCTCCTCTCCATTTCAGATATCCCGCCCCAGAGGAGTGACATCACGCGGCACCGAGAAGGGGCTTCGCCCTGTTCCAACTCCAGTTACAAAAACAGACATTTTAGCTGTCATAGAGGAGACACGCTGGCCTACACCGACTTTCTAGGACTGCGTAGCCCACTCCGTTGCCCCGACAAACTCGGGATGGCGTGTACGTGCGTGTCAGATTGTTAGTGTGTGTACGAAGATGAAGCCACAAAACCGGATTAGCACTCCTCCGCTTGCTACTACTTTACATCTATAATTCCGTTTAAAAAAAGCGGGGTGTATGTTACTCAGCGGGGTTCATTTCCTTGATGCGCGCGAGCAGGACCTGGATGGCATAATGCTCCCGAGCCCTCTCACCTCGACGCCGTTCTCAGTCAAGGATATTCTGAAGCTCGAGCAGGAACAGCAGCAGCAACAACAATCTCAGCAGCTTCAGTCGCGTCACTTGGACCATCAGCACCTTCCGTCCCACGCGCAGCACTTGCACCAGCAGTCGCCCCACCAACAGCAGCACTACCAGACTCCACCGTCCTGTATGCTCGCCGGGGCCGGGGAGAGCCCCGCGTTCTCGGACGGGGAGGATAACCTGGCGTACCTCAGTTCGCTGGCGGTCCGGGATGGACATGGTGAAGCTAGCCTGTCCCCGGAGATGTACGTCCACTCCGGTCTAGGGCACCTGAGCGACCCGAAGCTTGAGGTGGATCTGGAGGAGCAGAGCACAAGTGAGTTCCGGAGTTGACTTAAGTAGCTGAGCAGCCATAGAAGCAGTGTGATGTTGTCGTCTTTGCAGACAAAGGAAAGTATATCAGACTATCTGACTATAATGTAGGTTGTGTCTTTGGCGAAGCAAAAAGGCCTGCATGCACGTCAGAGTAGCATACACTGCATATTCGATTAAAAAAAAAAATGTTTGACATAAATAAGACAGAGGGTTAACGTAAATACTATTATAACAAATATTGGTCACTTTAGTTTTAAAAAAAGGCTTTTATTTGGGTTTTAGATTTTGATTTTAAAAGTTAAGTCTACGACCGTTGATCGGGGTTTTGAGTTAGCCATCGTGAATGAGATTAAATAGGCTACAGAGAAATGATACACCCGTCGTAGCGAGATACAATGCTTATGTTAAAAGTGTGGTCGAATAAATTATGAGTTTCGAAATGTCAAACACTTCTTAGTGGATAAACTATTCTCGCCGTAAATGTTTTATGATATGTGGTACATATGTGAACAATGGTTTTAAGAGGCCTTAGAAGCAAACCGCACTCAGAAGGAGGTTCCATAAACAGTCTACGTAAACGTTGTGAAAATAACTGATGTCGTTGGACGTGATGGATATGTTTGTACCTGGTTTTAGCGTTTGACTGCTATTTATGGACGAAAGTTGGAATTACACTTGTAGAACATGCATGCTATTTGAACGTTCAGTCTTGGAGCTAATTTATTGGTTGGCATTGACTTATCGAGAGATTGTTCTTGTGGTGTTAAAAATAATCATTAGGCCTACGTTATTGAGACTACAAATAAATAGATGTATAAATTAGAAATGATCACATTTCCTCGGCCCAGTGTCTTATTTTGCACTTTGGGGAAAAGCCGCGCCTTGAATTTAAAATGAATAGGCAACCATTTATCTTCCCGGAATTTATCTTCACGGATTCCAGAAATGTTGACGTGTCTCATTTGAACCCACAGAGAGCTGCAGCGTGTCTTCCAAGCCTCTGGAGAGTGCGGAGGATGGCGGGCAGGGTGAGTCAGACAGGCCGACCAAGCAGAGGACCAGACGGAAGCCTCGTGTACTCTTCTCCCAGGCCCAAGTCTTCGAGCTGGAACGACGCTTCAAACAGCAGCGCTACCTGTCCGCTCCAGAGCGAGAGCACCTGGCGAACACTCTCAAACTCACCTCCACCCAGGTCAAAATCTGGTTTCAGAACCGACGGTACAAATGCAAAAGGCAACGACAGGACAAGTCACTCGAGCTGGCGGGTCATCATCACCCTCCCCCGCCAAGGCGAGTCGCCGTGCCGGTCCTGGTGAGGGATGGAAAGCCTTGTCTCGGTGGTCCGCAGAACTACAACGCGGCCTACGGATCGAATCCCTACAGTTATAACGGATATCCGGGTTATACCTACAACAACCCAGCGTACAACAGTAACTACAGTTGCACATACACCAGCCTCCCCGCCTTACCACCCACCACCACCACCAACGCCTTCATGAACATGAACTTGGGCAATATTGGCGGGCTGAGCGCTTCGCCTCAGCCCCAAACACATCAAGGAGCAGCGATGTCACCGTGTCAAGGGACATTGCAAGGGATCCGAGCCTGGTGAAGGCCACCACGTGACCGGAAGTTTTTATCGAGCTTTCAGCTTTCAAATGGATTCATATTATTCTTTAAAGGAAAAAAAAGTGTGTTATTTTCGTTGCAGTATCTCGGAAACAGTGTTGATTGTATGTAGTTAGGCCTTGACCGATTGATCTGGTTGTATTCTGATATGTCAGTTTCTCGTTCACCGGTAGACGCCTATTGAAACGTCAACATGCATTACATATTGGTTGGATTTTGGGATAATTCACGATGACAGACGGTGCTGTAATGGAAGAATCTAGTTTCCCGGGACAGTTTAGATGACGTCAAACTTGATGACTGTGAACCACTGAGGCCTATAAAATCATGGTAGCCCACGTGCGTACTGGGACGCCTAATATTGTCCTTAGTTTTACGCATAGGTGCCCTTTTTTAATCAAAGCTATTTCCACTCTTCGATAATTCGGAAAAAAAAACATTTTTGATAGTGTTTCTTAACATGACACGAGAAATCTTAGCGACAGACTTTCACAGAATATCCTGCTCGCATTTTTGGTTTGTAGTGTATTTTACTATGAAAGGCACGAGCGCCTGTCTACACTGCCTCGACGCCTAAACATAAATAAAACTCTTTTGAAAAAGTAATAATTTACTTTCGAAAATTGATAAAATCCCATACTATCATATTATTATAAAGCTATTTGGCAAAGGTAGGCCTATCTTCAACGGTCCATTTTCTTGGGTTTGAATAGTTCTGTTCTGTTCTATTCGAGCGCGCTGCGCTGGTGCTTCTAGTTATATCAGTAGGATAATCAAATATATAACATGTGTGAATGTGAACATCAACTGTTTCTTATTCATTAAGTTGTGTTATTGTGGAAGACTTGAGACAACCACAGAACTCGTGACCCATCACACTCACGCTGCGCTTTGATATTCTTTACCAAAACAAGACACGACATGGATATTAAGATGAGAAAAATATATTCTTTCTTCATGGAAGATTAAACGAAACATGGGGTTTTAATATTTAAGGTAGAATAACGTTAAGACAACGAGAACCAAACACACACACACACGTAACAACGACAAAGACACATATCTGAAGATGTGCAGGGGGGGGGGGGTTTCTCGAGAAATGCAAAATAAATATGTTTTTTTTAATATTTTTTATATAATAGTATTCTGAACCTGGATTCAGACTGGTGGTCCTAAAAGACTTTTGTCGAAGCCTCTTGTCATTTTGAAAAGTGTCGCGCGGGGAGGCGGTTGGAACAGGCCACAGGCACACTCGAATTAATTGTCAGGGTGCCAGGCAGTGTGAAAGGGGGAAGTTATTCTCCAATTGAGGGCCTTTAAGGGCGCGATTAGGCTGCTAAAATACCCTGAAAGAGGTAGCTCGAGCAGGACTGGAGAGCCCGAATAATGGGCTTTATTGGCCACGCGGACAAAAGGTGTGGGGTAGGCAGGCCCGCGCACTCAGCAAAGACAAAAGAGTCCAGGAGCCGCGAGATTGACGTCCTAATATTCCAATTTGAGGCGCAGGCAGCGCGTTATTTTAACTGGCTGTTCTATACAACGGAAAAAACGTGTTCACTTTTGTTCGCTTTTGGTGGGGGTTTGTTCCCAGAGAATAGCTCTCTGATTTGGGGCGGAGAGCTCGAGCTCCAACCGTGATTCTCTTGGGCAGCCGGGGCTGCAGGAAAGTCGACGGGGGGCGAGGGTGTGAAAGAGAGGGTATTATTGCTACAAGTTTCACCGTTTCTTGTTCTTAAAACGAGGAGAGAAAGAGTGAGAGAGAGACTGAGAGAGAGAGAGAGAGAGAGAGAGAGAGAGAGAGAGAGAGAGAGAAAGCTGTGAGAGTGATGGAAGCGGGCCGGTGGACTGAAAAACAAATAGCGGTTTTGTTTTGTGGTGAAAATAGAATACAACCTTTAGGCTACAAACGGAGAAACTGATAGATGGAAGACATGATCATACAATATTTTGTTTACATTCAAGTTAAAAATAAAATTATTTCCTAAATTTTAAAAATCCAGAAAGCACATACATATGGAATGAAAAAAGGCAGATATGTCTCAAAGTCAATCATGGCGTTTATGCCGGAATGTAAAAATCTCGAGCTCTTTATCGTTCTCTCTGTGGGAAAACTTTCGCCTCGCATACCAGGACGGGCTGGGAGCGAGAGGGGAAATAGAAATTAGCCAGACACGCGCAAGCAGCGGTTCAGACCAAAGACATTAACCAGACGAGCCACAGCCGTCACAGAACCCTCGGATGGGCTCGCGGAGGTGAATCTCGTGTTATTACTGTGAAGAGCTAAAGCATCCGAAGCACATAAAGATTGGGTGCGCGAGGGAGGAACTGCGAGCTACATGAACAGCTCGTGGGAAAGGTCCAGAAAAGCTGTCTCGAGCATTGTGTTATTGAGACGTATTCTGAGGGAGTAGAAAACGTTTAACATTGGACATATTTTGAGAATTATTAATGTTAGGATAAACCGGACATTCCATGGCCATTTTTGGGGCATTGACCCTAAAAATACATTTGGAAAAACGTATTTGCCCTTTGATGTGGATACAGTAAGTAGGGCTACATGGGAAACGTTGTTTTTTTGGGGGGGTCAACCTGTAGCTACACTTAATAAACATATCAGAATATAGAATTAATTCAACCACATTTTAAGGTAATTTAAATATTCTTTATCTTAAACATATAAGACCTTAAAAGGAAGAGAATTACAGTATGGTGTATGCTTAAGAATACCACACACACACACACACACACACACACACACACACACTCACTCACGCAAATTGAGACAAGAGGATCAGTCGCATCTCTTCAGCTCAGTGTTCCCCCCGATTGAAATCTGCAAATAAACTCGCACTGTTGTTGGTAACAATTTAAAGACTTTATCAACCTCTCGGGTCTCTATCGCGGGAGCTTCAACTCCTAATCTCGCGTGGGGCCATAACAGATTTAGAGCAATCAGCGAAACCCTAAAGCTCTAACGCTACTAATGGGGATTAGCAACTCAAACAAAAAGGAATCTTTTTGGCAACGGACAGATAAGCACGAGATTCTTTGCACCGCTCCACCGGCGACAGGAGAGGAGAGGAGAGAGAGCGTGCTGTTACTGGGGAGCCGGCACTTGATGTTGCCTATGTAAATAGAGTTGGCGACAGTAAGGCGTCGCCTGGCGGGGACTGGACGCGGCCTGCACTGTCGCAGCGGGCGCTGCGTTGACGTCTTTGATGCCTATCTGTTCTAGAATCCGAGGTGGAGGTTCGAAATTCAGTACGAGCTGGAGCTTGTAGAGAGAGGAAGAGTTTAAGTAAACCGATTCAAGCCTATTTTAACCGGCATTTTTACTAAATTAACAATGGCCATTGTTTAGATTGACTGTCTTTATTTGTTGCCTTATCTTCCTTTAATAGCCTTGTAGACTACATCTGTTATTATTTTTTTAAACTTCCGTACAGATCATAAATTTAGATTATTGAAGTGAAGTAACGTATTGTCAAGTATGGTTACCCATACTCGAAATTTACCTCTGCATTTAACCCATACTTTAGACGTTGAGATTTGCAAACATAAGAGATTAAGTCAATTGCATAATTTCTCACAACATTAAAGTAATCATCCGCCCTTTCTTTTCACGCACGCACGCAAGCACACACACACACACACACACCACAGCTGTGTGTGTGTGTGTGTGTGTGTGAGTGTGTTTTAGCCTGTGCTCCGACAGGCCCTGGAAGAGAAACCCCGGATGAGGAAGAGCGGAGTTCCTGTAGGCCATATCATGAGTAAAGCTTTTGTTTGGCTGCGGTTTGCACAGAAGACAACTCTCTCTATTCTGTATGATTTGTAGGCCTACCGCAAGAGGGTCTTGCGGTCTAAAAAAAATGGGAACATATTAGCAAAATGTCAACCACTTGTGATGGAGAGATATAAAAACCGCACGTAGCCTACAGTTGGCTTTAGAGAGAGAGAGACTTCGTTAATTTTCAAAATACAGAACGGGTGGACCTTCTAGAAGCTTCTAACTGACAAGACATGTCCAAACAGCATGCGCTCCTATTTGGCTACAAGCGCGGCAAAAAAAACACCTCAAGGAAGGTAAGGAAGGAGGAGGCAGAGGTGGAAAATCACTTCTCTGTCATCACATTTCAGGGTTTAAAAGAGAGAGAGAGAGAGAGAGAGAGAGAGAGAGAGAGGGAGTGAGGGAGAGATGGAAAGAGAAAGAGGGAGAGAGGTGGATTAATTGAATGGAAGCCTAAATGCGCTTTTCGGATTGTGTAGACTACAGTTAGCAAGGTTGATGTCGAGATGTCGTCGCATTTCAAGTCTAGCCCCATACGCTGTCAACAAGCGCCCACGAGCTCCGTAAACTTTCATCCAACATTGGGAAATGTCTTTTTAACGATTTTTCTGTGCCAGGGCTGTGATCCAAGATTTCCTGTGGTCTAGCACTGCGAACCCGAGAACCCAGACTCAAAGACCCCCAAAAGAGCGAGTTAAGGTCGTCCATCAGCCGTGGCCATCTAAATATTTATCTCTTCTGATACACATGATTGCGAGTCATATGTTCTGGGTCAAAACATTACGAGTTTGTGGGGAAATAATCGTCTGGGAACAATTTATTCAGTGATGACCCACGAAAACGTCGGTTTACATAGCTAATACTAACATGAAGCAATGCATCTGAATGCTTACCCACCAAAATATGAAGATAAACTAAACGGTCCGGTGCTCTTAATAGCCTATCCAGTCGATTTATCGTGGCCTTTTGGTGAGCGCTCAACTCACTGTCGCCATCTACCGGTGTGTTTTGTATAGGCACAGAGTCCACAGAACATTGCAAACGAAGCGAATACTTTTGTATTTGGCCTGTCTTGTGTTAGAAGCAGCTGTTTGTGTGGTTGCGGCAATCCTTTAAGTCTAAACCCTAACCCTATCCCCAACAACAGAGTAACCCCTATAAAGCCAAACCGTTAATCAGTGTGTTAGTTTTGGCAAATGGTAGTTAGGCCTACCTTACCTGCTCGTGCACGCTGACACGAGCATTAGAGACTTGTAGCTTGTTGTTGGGATTCCCGACATCAAAGTGCCAGTGTGTGCCAGAAGATGACATCGATCATCTCACAGACACGTCTCGTGTTTAACATGCATCATCGCCAAGAACGTCTAGGTGTTCCAGTGCCAACAGTCTTCTGACACGCGCCATATCACCAGGCTTAATTATGATAAACGCGTGTTTCCACATCTCATAAGAAGCTCTACGGTGTTTGTTTAACCTTTAGTTGAGTTGGAGCGTGCTAAACCTAGGGGCTTAGACGATTTAGAACCCATTTAGATCCGTTATTTTACCATGGATCCAATCAGCAGTTCTCACTGCTGGAACAGACTCCTTTGATGTGCTTTCAGGCCTATAGCCTATCTATCTTGGACGAGGACAAGTCCATCTCAACCTCTTTCTTTCTTCCTCTCCCTCTCTCTGTCTCACATTGACACACACAAACATAGCCTGCAGGGCCTGACCACAGACCCGCTGTCAAAGCTTTCAGCGCGCGCCTCGCAGACGAGGTCAGGCCCCTTGTCTGTTACAGAAATGCCCCGGTCGCCGTTCTACAACACAGCGCGTGGTGTGTAGCGTACGCGAAAGAAAACCCCAACGGGATGCGGTAAACTGAGTAGAAAGACTGCGGCCTCAGTGTGTAGGGCCCCGGGGAATGACAACAAACAGGAGGCCTCGAGAGAAACCGGATCCGGCCTAGTGAAGCGGAAGAGGAATGCCGGTCACGGTCTACTTCCTACCTACTGTGACGGTGTCGGTCCGGATTTCAACCGTCTGGGTCCCCTTGATTCATAGTCTCTTCACGACCTGACGCAGGGAGCGTAGCCTCTTCAGTCTGGGGGCTACCGAACAGATTCGTCAGGGCTTGGAGGCTCCGTTAACCAAAGACAACGGAAACGTGGAGCTAAGACATCGGCTTGTTGAGACACTACGTTTAAAAACGTCTCTTACGTCTCGTCATCGATGCATTGGAAACGTTTTTTTTGTTTGTGTAAACATTGTTCAGAATAAAGAGACGCACAGCCGTGGTTTCGTTTCTCTCAGAGGGATCAACGGCACCAAGAGAAGACCCTGCTTCTGCGAGGAGCTGCCATTGCGACTTTATTTACAATTCACAGATAATACAGGAAGTCTTCTCTATACAGGAAGTAGCTTCTATTTATGCTTAAAAGTTTTGTAGGGTTGTTTTTCCATCGGTATGTTTGCGTTCCACACACACACACACATTATCATCACCATCCTCAACTCGCTCTGCATCTAAATCCTGTTCAGTCTTTGGTGTCTAACCGTCAACATGGCATTCGGGAAGAAAACATAAAAAATATCTATTTTTAAATAAAGTCATTTGATGTTTTTAAAACCCAAGTCTTTTTTCCCCCCATTCAATCCGTTCACAACCAAGTCAAATAATTTCTCTACTAAATGTTTCCTTACCAGTGAGTGACGTCAGGGATTTAGCGGTCTCGAGCTGTTCCGCTTATTATTCCACAATAAGGGTCAGACCAAAACAATGTCGTGTACATAGAGACTATAAAGTTTGATTACAATCTAAAACAAACCTGAGCATACAAAGAGTCTAGGATATTTTATTTTTTGTGTACGCGTGTGTTCTATGACCAATCAAAGCTACCGTTCTTAGATACATGGGTTTTGAAATAACAGGACTCTTTAAGCTGTGATTGTGCGTTGGTTGCATGTCGGCTGTTTCATCAAGGCCAAGTGTTGTAGTAGTAAAAACGTTACTTAAGTTACTCGACGAGTAACTGGCTACCACAGACGTGAGTTTGGTTACTTTAAACTGAGTGGGCGATACGTGGAAATGCTAAAAAGCTGTGCGTCTTTCCACAAATGCAGCTCCCTCTAAAGGCAGGTGCTGTAGAGTCTTCAGCTGTCCGAGAAGAGGCCTGACTCCTGACCCACCAACTCATGCACGCTCACACACAGGCACGCGCTCACACACGCGCTCACACACGCACGCTCACACGCGCGCTCACACACACACGGAGATTCTAGAGACCAATTCACATCAAAATGGCTCCCTTGTCAGATTTATACACAAACACGGTCATATATTATTCCGGATCATGTCGATGTCGTCAGAGATGAACGTGATAAATTCCGTTAATTTATATTAACTTGTATAATACAATTTCTTTTCCCGCTTTCACGAGGACAAGGATGTCATCCTCGTGAGTAAAAACGCGTCTTGTTTTACCAACGCATGCTCAAACCCTACAAACAGACGCTCTCAATCTTCCAGAAACCTCCGAAAATCCCCCATCACAAATGTACACACTTGCCAATTCTGTTTCAACATGTCCGCCTGTGAGCAGCGCCCCCCCCCCCCCCCCCACCCACTAGCTCCCCCTGGTGGACAGTGAAGAAGATTCAGAGATATACTTTCCCAAATTAAAGTGCCAGTTTCTCAATGTATGTCTACGTCCTATAGGTTTGGGACAGCAGGGGTTGTTGTTGTCTAGAGCGAGAGAGGAGAGAGGAGTGAGAGAGAGCAGAGAGAGAGAGAGAGAGAGAAGAAGAGAGAGAAGAGAGAGAGAGAGAGAGAGAGAGAGAGAAGAGAAGAGAGAGAGAGAGAGAGAGAGAGAGAGAGAGTGTGTGTGTGTGTGTGGTGTATGTGTATGTGTATGTGTGTGTGTGTCTATGTGTGTGTGTGTGTGAGGAGAGGTGGGGTAACTTTCTGTCAGCATTCACACATCTTCAAGAAGAGAGCCTCTCCAGTCGGCCATATTGACTGAAGCCTGTTCTCATCTTCCTCTTCCTCATCTTCCTCCTCTTCCTCTCTACTTCTCTGAGTCGCGGTCCCTCAGTCGCCTCTCGTGATGGCGCTTGGTGATGAGGTACTTTATGCACACGAAACCAATCGAGTAAACACATCACCCCCGACCACCAGCGATGGCATGTAGAGGGCAATACTTGAATAAATCACACCTCTTCTTGGCACTTCATGTCACAACACAACTTCCATATGAAAAGACAGGAAACCTCGGGCCCCTCAACGTTGAAATACGCCCATGCCAAAAACCCCTAAGTAACACTTCAGACTCGAACGCCTCTACGACTACGCACTAAATCCAGACGATCAAAAAAACCAGTAGCGCCCTCCTAAACCTCCCCTTCATCAAAAACACACAACAAACCCAATTAAACACAACCCCAATATCCACAAAAAACTCAAGAACAAACCGAGACACGACCACATTAGCGGTCCAATTTCAAAACCCAACCCTTACGAGACGGCTGCCGTGGCACGCCCCCTCACACCAGCCGCCCAGCCCCGCGGCCCGGCCCGCAGCTACCTTAATTCCACCAGCCGTGCCAATAGAGACAACAGCCCAGCTTCCTGGGTGTTGAGGAGCGTCTTGCAGACGTCCAACGGCGTGGTGGCGGCGGCGGCGATGGCGCCGGCCAGCGCCCCAGAGACGACGTGGGAGGAGGGGTTGTATTGGCGTATGGGGTTGAGCAGCTCCTGCAGGTACTCGTAGGTGATGAAGTGCAGCGCCTGGAAAGGCACGTTCATGGTGAGCTGCGTGGTGTAGCTGCGGTAGAACGCCGCAGGGCCCTCGTGCCGCCACGCCGCGCCCACGCAGTCCAGCACGCCGCGGTACGGGGAGTTGTACATCTGCATGCGCTGCTTCACCACTAGGGAGGGGGGGGGAAGGGGAGAGGGAGAGTTAGAAGGTAGGAGCGTAAATCACTAGATCAGCAGGTGTTGTGACAGAGCGGTCTCAGGGCTCCCTCTAGTGGTAGGTTTAAGTAATCTGGTGCAGATTGGAACTACGGATAAGAGGTTAACCAGTGACGGTAAGGCAGAAAGACTGGTGTGTGGTAAAGATAGAGAGAGGTAATGAGAGACAGAGAGAGGGGCTGAGAGAGAGGGGGGCAGAAGAGAGAGGGACAGACAGAGAGAGGGACAGAGGGAGGGAGAGTCAGAAGGTAGGAGCGTAAATGACTAGATCAGCAGCGGTCTCAGGGCTCCCTCTAGTGGTAGGTTTAGGGAAATGCACCATCAGTGGGCTTCACTGCTTGTGTTGGACAGATTCACGTTAATGATACCTGGAAGCTGGAAGCACCTGGACCTGTGAGATTGACTCTGTGTACCTGCAGGGCAGGATCAGCTGACGCAGCATGTGTGTGTATCAAGGTTTACCTTCAGCTGGGTTCATCACCGCATCGTGGAGCACTGTGGCCATGCAACCTGCCATTCCTGTGGGAGAGAGAGAGAAGAGGGGGAGAGAGAAGAGGGTGAGAGAGAGGGAATGACGGAGAGAGGGGGGAGGTAGAGATCCAGGAAGGAAGAGACACATAGGGAGTGTGGGGAGAGAGAGAGAGTGTGGGGAGAGAGAGAGAGTGTGGGGAGAGAGAGAGTGTGGGGGAGAGAGAGAGTGTGGGGGAGAGAGGAAATAGGAGATAAAGATTGTGGATTAGGTAACTGCTGGCAGATAACATTCTCATGAATCACAAACCAAAGACACATTCCTATGCAAGTCTGTGTGTGTGTGTGTGAGTCTGTGTGTGAGTCTGTGTGCGAGTGTGTGCGTGTGTGAGTCTGTGTGTGTGTGTGAGTCTGTGTGTGTGTGTGAGTCTGTGTGTATCTCACCGTTGGCAAAGTGGCTGTTGGCTCCGGGGTGCACGGCGTCACTGAGAGAGAACTTGATCTTCTCGTAGCAGGCGAAGTAGAGCGCGTGCGCTGGCCCCGCCCCCACCGCCATGACGTTCACGCCCCTCACCGGCCGCCACATCCCCTCCGTACGCACGATCTGCCTCAGAGCGTCCATCACGTTCCTGTACCGCGCTCCGGGCTGAGGCTGGAGACTCTGCATTCTGGTCTGGAGGAGGAAGGGGGGAGGAGAGGGAGGAGACAGGGGAAGAGGAGGAGAGGGAGGAGGGGTGAGAGGAGAGGGAGGAGAAAAGGGGGGAGAGGGAGGAGAAGAGGGAGGAGACAGGGGGAGAGGGAGGAGAAGAGGGTGAAAGGGAGGAGAAGAGGAGAGGGAGGAAGAGGGAGGAGGGGTGAGAGGAGGAGGAGAGGGGAAGGGATGCGTGAGGAGACAGAGAGGGGTGAGTAGAAGGTAAAGGAACAGGGCAGGTCGACAAGGGAGGGAGACAGACGCAGGTTAAAGGGAGTAGAACGGGGGGGAAGCTACAGGCCGAAGGACGGGGGAGGGAAGGGGGAGGAACCCGGAGAGGCAGAGAACAGTTACAGCAATTTATTCCACACAGAACTTAGTGTGGTATTAACAAGCTGTATCATGTCAGAGGGAGATGGCAGGGAACGGATACCTATAAACTAAGCAAGAAACCTACCCAGAACGCGATAACTCGATACCCCGTAGTAAACAAAACAGACTCGACACCACATTAATGAATCAATACAACTTCCAGAGAAGACGAAAATAATGCGGGACAGCGACTGATAAGTAGATGAACGCCTAATGTAAAGAACCAATGCATCAAACTAAATATTCCAACTTAAAACATTAACACAGCTTCAGGTCCCCTAGGAGGGGAATACTGCGGCTAAGGGTGCGAAGGAGGGTGAATGCTTATATGTTAGCCGACTGGAAACCGTGCGTGAACGGAGAGCACGCGAGGTTGACCACGTGTGTGATATGGAGGAATGATG
Organism: Plecoglossus altivelis; assembly: GCA_036571765.1. Taxonomy (NCBI): domain Eukaryota; kingdom Metazoa; phylum Chordata; class Actinopteri; order Osmeriformes; family Plecoglossidae; genus Plecoglossus; species Plecoglossus altivelis. The sequence continues at coordinate 2,615,640 of BROE01000002.1, forward strand.
GTGAGTTGCGAGCGCCGGCGGGAGTAAAGTATTACGCGACACGTCGTCAGTAAGATCTACGAACGAGGAAGTCCTGTAGTGTGGTTCTAGGCAACACGAGAAACAGGGAGACGAGAGCCACAGCTCCTTACCATCAAAAGGAAACTCAAAATTCTGCTGGTAAATTGAATGGATTGAATGTTAGGGTGAAGTATATGGCAAACAAACTACACATGCAGCGAGCAGAAGACCAGACCAGACCCACGACATCCACCCCACAGACATGCCAACACACACCCCACACACACCAAACACACAAAAACGCACACACACACACACACACACACACCCACCCACAGACACGCACACAGGCACTCACCCACACACACACCCACCCACAGACGCGCACACACAGGGGCACTCACACACAAACCACACCACAGACAATGCACACACACACACACCCGCACCCACAAGCACGCACGCACACACCCTAGCCTAAACAAGAATCACCCTCGGGCTAGCGTGCCATACGTAGAGCCACTGCCGCCTGTCTGCTTAGAGAGGTTCTTATCAACTAGGACTGAAAGGTACGTTTCTCCACTCAGGGCCCGTGATACCGTCAGCATGTGCCACACACTCACATGGATACACACACGTGTCCCAGTAGGGTCTTGTGTTTAGGTTATGACCCTGTGTGTGTGTGTGTGTGTATGTGTGTGTATGACAGGGTCTAAAGGTCATCACATGTTACAGATTCACCCCCTGTTCACCCATTCCAAGAAAACAAACACATGTTGGCGTAATTTTGACTTCCCTCCCTATCAGCTCTCTGAATGATCAGGCTGTTAAGGCCACGTTAGATTGCTCTGCGACAACCCAACTACAGTCAGAACTACACGGAGCTCTGCGAAGACCCTACTACAGTCGTAACTACACCCAGTCAGAATGACCCACTGCTTCTAGAAGGTTACACCCAACGTTCCAGAATCACACAACATTCTGACCTTCTGGTCCTCGACCTCAACTCATCTTACGCTGAAGAACAGAGAGCTTAAATACCTACCCAGATCTGCTCCGCCGATCATTATCTAGAGGGAAGACTAGCTAGTTAGTGATCTGTAGAAGGCTACCCAAGGCCAGCTGTACTCTCTCAGGAGACTGGCAGTACAGCTAAGGGGGGGAAGAGGGAGGAAGATAGCACCCACCACACAGCTAGCTTCTCCAGGGCAGGTAAACCATCTGCATTAGCATCAAGGTGCCCACACGACTGCCTGCCTGCCTGCCTGCCTGCCTCCCTGCCTGCCTGCCTCCCTGCCTCCCTCCCTCCCTCCCTGCATCCAGCTAGCATGGGCAGCATGGGTGCTTCAGATGGTGTTGGGAAGGAGAGTTTCCTGATCGCTGAAGAAGACTGCCTGGTTATCACAGCACACGTACTCTACAGTAACACGTGAGACTGACGGGGACTTAGGGAGACAAGGAAGGGCTCGTCGAACACCAATGAGGAAACGGTTGAGACACAAGGAAGTGATGTAAATTGACCGCAAGAACACAAGAGGTCTTTATGATGCAGATTGGAACTACGGATAAGAGGTTAACCAGTGACAGTAAGGCAGAAAGACTGGTGTGCGTGGTAGAGAGAAAGATAGAGAGGTAATGAGAGACAGAGACCAAGAGAGAGGGGGGCAGAGAGAGACGGGGACAGACACAGAGAAGGAAAGAGATAGAGGGAAAGAGAGATAGAGAGAGAGAGGGATAGAGAGGGATAGAGAGAGAGAGGGACACAGAGAGGGAAGGACACAGAGAGAGAGGGATAGAGGAAGAGAGAGAGGGAAAGAGAGAGACAGAGAGAGAAGGAAAGAGAGAGGTATGGAGAGGAGAGGCGGCATTCCAGCCCAGATCATGTGACTCTAAGACATGTCCTTAAGCCTTGGGGCAGGCTGAGCGGGGACAGGACCTTACCCACACCCAAGAGCCCCAGCGTGGGTTGAGAGCCCTGTCCAACCCCACCCCCCTCCAGAAGAGCCTGGTTCCCCTTTCACTGAAAGCAAAGCCAGCTCCTTGGACTAGTCACTGTGTTTGGTATGGATGTTTTCCCAGCACAGATTACGCCTGGCATGAACAATACAATTGTTCCTTTCTTTAGGCCAGACAGCTAGGCTAGTGTTCTCGAAAAACAAAGTTTGGTAGCTGCATCGATGAATATCCTTCTTAGTTGACTGTTGGATAGCTTATACAACAGGTTAGATACGGTATCAGTCATAACAAGGGGTAAGGAAAGCGATTGCACAAGACCAGTGTCTAACTATGACGATGGCTGGTATAAAGATATGAAGGAAGTTGTAACAGACCGTTCCAGTAATTGCAAGGTTGGCTGTAGTATTACAGCTATCATATTTCTAACTTGGTGAGATAACGTTATCACAGTTGTTGTTAAGCGTCGGAGAGTTGCTAGTAAAAGCGCATCGAAACAAGCTTTTTAAAATGTTTAACACGAACAGTTGGTCAGTGTGAATGCGCTTGACCACAGTCGCTTCAGCACTTCTGAAGCAAAGTGTCGTCACCGCCTTTTCCCTCTCCGTCTTAGCATGTGCTGCTGCCCTGGCGCGCAACCGACACACCGGAGGCTAGCGACATCTCTGCCGTGCTAGCTTGCTCTTGGGAACAGTTTCGATTCAGAGCAGTGACTTGTCGTCAAACAGTATGACAAGCCCGTGTAGCTTTCTATTAAAAGTATCACCTACAATGCTAAGGACAAAGTCAAACCATTCATTGTTTATCCTCCAAATGTGACGTCTCTGACCTCGGTAGCGGCTAGCTAGTTAGCAACTCCAAATCGGGCTGCGTAGCGGGCCTAGTAGTTTGCTACTTGGCTAGCTACAGTTTATGTAACTATTAACTAACGGCAGTATTGAGTAACGTGATCACCTTTAACGAGCATTAGACTGTGTGTAGCCTCACTAATACCGTTGAGTCACGTGAAAACAGCCGGTGAGCACCGTAACCAGTAAACACGAGTTTTCAGTTCAACACGATGAAGGTGAACCGCTACTCAACTATGTGAAGCGACGTATCCGATAACAGTGTCCTTCCCCTTCTCCCATGCTAGCTAAAGTTATGTAGCTAGTGAAAACTCACTGATATAACACCGAATATCCACGTTACCGGCTATCAGTATAAATGAACCAACAAACGTTCCCCGGTAACGGATGCCAAATCGTCTTTTTTCCGTTTTTACCTTGACACAATCGATGGGGTACATAAGGCAGTGCTCCATGATTCCAGCCACGGCGCCCGCCAGCATGTGTGTGCTGGTAGCTACGCCTTGAGGTAGACCCTCATAGTCAATATCGGGCTCGGTAACCGCGTTGGGTTCGGGAGCAGCGCGATGCAACGCCACGGTAAAGTCTTTTTCCCCCGTTATCCTGGGCGGCGTGAGCCCTCCAACGATCCCACCCGTAGCGTTCAAAATCCTGCCGCCTAGCCATCGGATGTCAGCCCCAGCTGCAGCGCCGGTGACCCCGCCGTCAGCGCTCGTTGCGTCCACGGACATTCGCCGCCTGGACACGAAACCATCCGCTTCCATTCGAAGGCTGGTCTGTCCAGTCAGTAGCGGGCGACTGGTCCTCTAAATAACTTCCTGGAAGCGAACCGCCCGATGTTTGGTAATTTCAGGGCGTCTGATGCCAGGCGACAGCGGTCTCCCCAGTGCTTAGCAGCAGGGGCAAAGGGACGGAGTCAACGTAAGCTAATCTTCGCTGAGTGCGAAGGGTGATGGTAAGGGGGCTGGTCAGTGACGCTGGCTAAAAACTGTCTTTTGATTGGACAAATATCCTGTCGGTCATTTATCAGATCCACGCGATTGGTTGGTTTGGCGTCGTTGTTTACAGGATGAGGCGGGCAGTCGAAACAAGCTGGAAACGGAAGGGCAGTGACAGATTTGATATGCTCCTTTTTCGTAACCAATGTAGTCACGTGTTTTACCGCTACTGCTTGTGAGACCTTGACGAATTGAGTAATTTAGGAATTACTCTGTTGTTGAAATGAACTGATTACGTCAGACCAACTTTCTTGCCTCCCTAGCAGAGAGATACGTTTTAACACTCAGTCTTATTAAAACTAGCGCTGTAAAATCCATACGTTTAGTAAACCTCGTACATTTAACTTAAATATTGTGACAATACTTTCAGAGCTGCAAGTCATATACTGTACGTGAATGTGTCTACGTATACAACTAGTTATTGTGCACATTCGTCTAGTGGTGCACAAATGTTTACAAAAACATGTGCAAAACGTTCTTCACTGTACCACAAGGTGGCGTCATTCAGAACCTGGACAGCATTTTGGTTCCGTGACGTGGCCCTTTCCCCGGATATACGTCACGCTACCGTTCACGGATTAGAAGTGCTCCACTCATATGCTTCCCCTGTGTGATCAATGGTCGTAAATAAACGTTCAAATGGTTTTGTTGTGTATGAGGAGGACGATCCACAAACTTTACACTGAACGCGCTGCAGCAATGGCCTGAGAGGCCGGGTTAACGTTTCAGAGGGAGAGTTTGCGTCAAAGCGGTCACATATGGACATATTTGCAGGCAACTGGTAAAATAATTTTACTATACACCGGAAACCGGTTATCAGTGCGTGATTCTTTAACTATTGTCGGTATATTCTGTACAATGCGTGGATACGTTATTAGTAGTTGGTTGTCATTAGACGTAAACATTTTACATTTGTTTTTGATAGGGACGGTAGTCAAGGCAACCTAGTTGCGATTAGCTACACTGGCGAGCCAAGAATTTACATAACATTTCAAATCACCCAGATTAGAATTGTGCATGTGTATGTGTGTGTGAGTGTGTGTTGGCATTGTCTACATTTAGGTGTTTCTTTATGGCAAACTCATTCTTTTACCATCATACCGACAGATCTGAAACGTGTCAGTTTAACCCATTTCACCTCCACACTCTCGCACCCTCTCTCGCTCCCGCCCTCTCTTGATTTCGTCTGTCAGCATGGGAAAGGAGCGCCTGTGTTCTAGTAGAAGATAGCCATGGAGAGGTGACAGTCAGCTGCCGATCTCTGAGGACATATGGCAAGGTAATCACACCGAAATAACCGAGGTGTCCCACAGATCTTTAAACGTGCTGTTTTACTAAAGGACGAGCACTGTTTAAGGTATCAGTAATATTTGTGTGTTTGCGAGATTTTATATATGTGTTTTGTTGCCTGCTTTGTGTGTGTGTGTGTGTGTTTGTGTCTGTATGTCTGTCTGTTCCTCTCCTCTCAGGATCAGCTTCTCCTGCCTGCCAGCCTCCTGGTATTGCAGCGTGTCCCTGCTCTCGCTGGGCTGCCTGCCCAGACAAAGGCTGCTGTTCCTGGGCTTTCTGCTTTGCTCTGGGCTGGTGCTGCTGGGACTCTACCAGGCACAGCCCTGGGGGGCCCAACACCGCGGAGGCCGCATCAACAAGTGAGCGATGGGCCTCCCTGCCTTCTCCCTCCCCCCGGCCCCCCCAGACGAACACATCATCACTCATGTTTGCTTGAACTGTATTGTTTTGCGATATGTGTTTCTATTTAGAAACACAGTTGAATTGAACCCTGTCCCGCTCCCTCTTTCCCTCTCCCCCGCTCCCTCTCCCTCTTTCCCTCTCCCCCGCTCCCTCTCCCCCGCTCCCCCTCACTCCCCCTACACCACTCCCTCTCCCTCCCTCCCTCCCTCCCTCCCCCTCTCCAGGTATCTCTCCATCGTGGAGACCATGGAGGCCACTGACCTAAACAATGCAGCGTTGAACTATGGGATAGTGGTGGACTGTGGCAGCAGCGGCTCCAGGGTGTTTGTGTACTACTGGCCCCCGCACAATGGGAACCCCCACACCCTGCTGGACATCCGGCAGATGAGGGACAGAGACCGCACCCCCGTGGTCAAGAAGATCAAGCCAGGTGAGGAGACAGCAGGCTGCAGGTGTGGGGCTGGTTGATGCTGCTGTTGGTATCACTGCTGTTACTGTTTCTGGAGACATGGAGGAGACATGGAGGTGGTGGAGTTTGCAGACTGAATGAAATACAACTTGTATAATAAAATAACATTGAGAAAAAAGGAATGTAATTAATCAGGGGGTATCTATATGATGTATTCAGGTATCTGTACAGTGATCATACTGTGATGATACTGTGTGTCAAAAGTTCCGGTTATGCCTCGTCGTCTTGTCAGAGAACGAGCTTGTCTCAGTCCCTCTCCGATGCATAGCTCCCCTGAGGTGGTTAATGATTGGTCGAACACATCCAGCTCTGCTCTGCCTATCTGGCCCCACCCACTCCCGTCCAAGGTCCCCCCCCCCCTTCCTCGTGACCTGGTGGAGAGCGAGTATCTGTGAACCTTGCCTTCAAGTAAACATGTACTTTAATCTCTCTCTCTCTCCCTGCCTGGCCTTCTCCTGCCTGCCTGCCTGCCCTCTTTCCCTTCCGCTTCGCCCCGTGCCTGCCTTCATCCCTTCGCACTTGCCTGCTACCTGGAAGATCTATTTTGCTCCCGCCTCCTCTCTCCACCAATCGACCTTCACCTTCTCTCTCTGCTGGGTGTTCAAGCCCTCGGGACCTGTTCCTTGTGCCTACCTCTCTTCCTTCTGGTGGTTCCAGTGTTCGCGGCACGTGCGATCTTCTCGAAATGCGGCGTGTGGTCTAGGGGGTGTGTGTGTTTTACTGCCTGGTGGGCTCTGGCTGGGACCTCACCCTCCTGTGCGTTTTTCTACCAGTACGTCTTACGTTTGCCTTAATTCCTTCTCTCTCGACATTTGTCAGCCGCTTTCATATCTTACTCTAGGTACTTCTCTGTCTTTCTTTTGCCACCCTGCTATGCTGCCTCCTCGGTTCTTGCCGACACTCCACATCAGTCGATTTGCCGAGCTCCGTACGCCTGCTCCGTCTATCTCCATTCCCTTGCACCGGCGCTGCCCCTCCCTGCTCTCCTCGCTCCTCATACTTCCTCCCTGCGTCGTGCCGCACGCGCGAGGGCGTGCACTTCATAAGCTCACGGCTACTCTTAGCGCCTTGTCAGTTATTGTGTGTCATCTTGTTCCATCAGACAGGGCTTTCAATTAGCGCCCGGCTATCCTATTTCGCTTCTCCCAGCTGTCCTCTTTCCTCCGGAGTTTGTTCGGTGCTGCTGTCAAATTGTGGAGGACGTGTCGGCTGGCTCCTACGGGAGTGCGGTTCGGCTGTACCTGCCGTTGCTCGTTTCCGTTCATTGCCCGGGCGGACTGCCAGAGTGGAGGCTCTGAGCTAACACCGCCATGGTTGCCATGTAAGAGTCCCCCCTTCTACATCCTGTTGCACGGCTTGGCATGTAAGGGGTGCGTTCTTGCTGCGTCGGCGAGCGGTCAGGTGTGTCCTTTTCCGGTCCGTGATGGCACCCTCGGCTGCTGGTGTCTGTTAGGTTCGTGTGGATGCCCCCTCTTGGAGGGGGTTTTGGGTTCGTGCCGTTGGATTGGGAGTGTACCTCTGGGCGTGCTCGGTCCTCATGATTTGGATCTGTTCTGTTCAGTATGATTACACATGTATTCATCTTTAGAGCCTCCTTGATTTTTGTTTTTAACTCCCTCCTGCCCTTTCGCTTTCTGCCCCCCCCCCTCTCTCTCTCTCTTTCTCTGTCTCTGTCTCTGTCTGTCTCTCTCTCTCTCTCTGTCACTCTCTCTCTCTCTGTTACTCTCTCTCCCCCCCCAGTCAGCAGTCTGCCATCCTGGAGGACCTGGTTTCAGACGTCTCTCATGAGTTTGACTTCCTGTTCTCCCGCTCCCATGCAGAGGTGATCTCTGGGAAACAGGAAGGTGAGTGCAGAGCGTCCTGGGTTAGCCGTTGTTAGCTTTTCATTAGCTGTGATGCTAACACTGTACCTGTCTTCTCAGGTGTTAGCATTGCATTAGCTGTGATGCTAAGCCTTTAGCTGTCTTCTCAGGTGTTAGCTTTGCATTAGCTGTGATGCTAACACTGTACCTGTCTTGTCAGGTGTTAGCATTGCATTAGCTATGATGCTAACTCTGTACATGTCTTGTCAGGTGTGTATGCATGGATCGGCATTAACTTTGTTCTCGGACGCTTTGACCACGCAGATGATGGTGAGTGAAGGAGGCTGAGTTGATCTTTCATGATGTTGTCAGTCGTTCTCTCTATCCGTCTGAATTAAACAGAACGATAGATACAGGAAATGAGGGCTCTGTAACCTGGCAACCGCCGATTCCTCTTCTGCTTTACGCTTCAGTAGATGAGGCAATGGTGGAGGTCACCACAGGGTCACAGGCCCATCAGCCAATCAGCCGAAGGCGCACTGTGGGCATCATGGACATGGGCGGGGCCTCGCTTCAGATAGCATACGAGGTACCTTCAGCTGTCACCTTCAGCTCACCAGAACAGGTAACCCAGTCAGACCAGGAACTTTTAAAAGATAATATTTTGAAAACGTATCGTAAACTGTATCGTTTGCTTTCTAAACATCGTTGAAAAACAAACTCCAAAATCTTTTGTTTGTTTATTTTTCAACCCTTCAAACCCTTTTCGAAAAATATCATTTTTCCATTTTGTATAAAAAAACAAAAACAACGATAACTCTCTTATCAGTGCTAGGTTGTTTAGGTGTGTTTGTTTTGTATCCCTGTCCGGCCTTGCAGGAAGAAGCAGGTAAAAGTCTGCTGGCAGAGTTTAACCTGGGCTGCGATGTGGACCATACCGATCACGTGTACCGCGTGTACGTCACTACTTTCCTGGGCTTCGGAGGCAACATGGCTCGTCAGCGATACGAGGACCAGCTGGTCAACAACACACTCACTAGGAACAGGTGCGCACACACACACTCACACACACATACACACATACATACACACACACACACACACACATACACACCTCCAGTCCTTCCTCCTTTGATTGGTCGAGTCACCGTCTCCCTGCGTTGCGTCCTTCCTGGTCCAGGCTGTCAGGTGAGCAGAGGGGCCTGTCGGAGATGACTGCCCTCCCTGACCCGTGTCTGCCCGCGGGGCTCACGGACGTGGTGGAGAGAGAGAGCTCCAGGGTGCACCTGCGGGGCCAGGGGGACTGGAGCCGCTGCCTGGGGGGAGTGAGGCCTTTTCTGGGCCTACACAACGGGACAATGTCCCCCTACGGAGTCTACCAGGTACGGAGGGGGGAGGGAGGATAGGGGAGAGGAGAGGGTGGAGGATGGGGAGGTGGAGAGAAGAGAGGGAGGTGAAGAGGTAAGGAGAGGATATGTGATGGAGACAGGATGGAGGGGAGGGAGGGAGAGGAGGGAGAGGATGAAGAAGGCAGCATGCAGCAGATCTATACAGGCAGCATCCTGGTCAATCACAGCAAAGTGTTCTGCGGTTCCAGGCTCCCATCGACTTCAAGAACAGCGAGTTCTACGGGTTCTCTGAGTTCTACTACTGCACCGAGGACGTTCTCCGCATGGGAGGCCAGTATGACAGCCACAAGTACTCACAAGCCGCCAAGGTAACTAGACGGACTTGGAGAAACTTCCAGAGAATTACAGGAGATCTCGGATCATTCCAGAAACAGGATAACGCAGTATTTTGTAACTCAAACCTGAAAGATTGGTTGACAGATTCCTGTAGATTCACCCTCTCAAAGTTCAAATGAAGTTACATGAAATAAACCTCTCCTGTGTGCGCAACTATGAGCGTGATTTAAAACTCGAGGTCTTTTTGCAGGAGTACTGCGCCACCAAGTGGTCGACTTTGAAACAGCGGCTGGAGAGTAAGCTGTTTTCCCAGCAGGCGGACGTCTCCAGAGTCAAGTAAGAGCACACAACAACAACAACAATAATAATAATAATAACAATTCATATCTCACTGGTGGATCTACAGCTCAAAGCCTGTACTTCATTCTGTCTGTGTCTCTGTCTCTCTCTGTCTGTCTCTCTCTCTCTCTCTCTCTCTCTCTGTCTCCCTCCCTCCCTCCCTCTCTCTCTCTCTCTCTCTCCCCCTCCCTCTCTCTCTCTCCAGGTACCAGTGTTTCAAGTCTGCATGGATGTACGAGGTGCTTCACTCTGGGTTCCGTTTCCCCGGCGACTACGCTAGCCTGAAGACGGCCCAGCGCGTCTATGATAAGGAGGTGCAGTGGACCCTGGGAGCCATCCTGTTTAAGACCCGCTTCCTGCCTCTGAGGTAAGCACTTCCTGTCTGTCTGCATGCAAGCCGCAACATACAGATCCCACACGCATGCTGCGCAAACGTATCCCGCATGCACGCATGCTGCATGCACGCATGCTGCATGCACGCATGCTGCATGCACGCATCCTGCATGCACGCATGCTGCATGCACGCATCCTGCATGCATGCATCCTGCATGCACGCACACATTCTGCGTGCACACACACATCGTGCACACACATACACACACATCTCCCATCTTCAAGTATGTGTAGGTGAAAACTGTATTTTATATCTTCTCCCTCCCTCCCTCCACTGCTCTTCCCTCTTTCCTCCTTCTCTCTCTCCTCCCCTCCCTTCTCTCCTCTTTACCCTCCTCACCTTCCCTCTCTCCTCTTCCCCTCCCTCCCTCCTCCTCCTCCTCTCCTCTCTTCCCCCCCCTCCCTCCTCTCTCCTCCTCTCCTCTCCTCCCTCCTCTCCTCTTCCCCTCCCTCCCTCTCCTCTCCTCTCCTCCCCCCTCTCCTCCCTCCTCTCCTCCCTCCTCTCCTCCCCCCTCCAGAGACCTGCAGCAGGAGGTGTTCCGTCAGACTCACCCTGGCTGGCTGCGCTCCTCCTTTGTGTACCACCACCACCTGTTCTCCCTGTGCATCCTGGTGGTGCTGCTGGCCATCCTGCTGTACCTGCTGCGGCTGCACAGGATCCACCAGAGGGAGCTGAGGCAGGCTGAGGCCCTGGACCTGCTGTGGGTGGAGGAGGGGGAGGCATTGCTGCCCTGACCCCTGGACCTGACCCCCTGACCTCTGGACCTGACCCCCTGACCCCTGGACCTGACCCCTTGACCTCTGGACCTGACCCCTGGACCTGACCCCTTGACCTCTGGACCTGACCCCTTGACCCCTGGACCTGACCCCTGACCTCCTGACCCTGAAACCTGAACGCCTGACCTCACACCCATCCTAGTGGCTGCTGACCCAGACTGAAGTATCTGGGTATCTGACGCTGAGCTGACCCCTGAGACAGGAAGGTGGGACTGAGCATGCTCAGAAGGGGTAGAAGGCTCGAGCTATCAAGAAATCAGAAATATTTCAATGCGAGCGAACTAAAGGAACAGAGGAGATGGCAGAGCTGGGAAGCAGTTTCCTAAACCTTTCTTTTCTTGATGCTGTTCTACGGTTTTAAAACGGTGCCATTGTGTCGGACGTTTCGCCTTGTCTTCATGTCAAGTCTGGTTAGACGGTGCCGTTACCATGACGACGCCGTCTGCGCCTCCGGCTGGTTCGGCGTTTCCTGTGAAACTTGAAAGCAGGAGATTCGTCAGTGATTCCTTGCAGTTGGACAGCGAGGTAAACAGCTTAGAGGACGAAAACTGGACAGTGCTGGTCAGTAGGTTAACGGTGCTGGTCAGCAGGTTAACAGTGCTGGTCAGTAAGTTAACGGTGCCGGTCAGCAGGTTAACGGTGCTGGTCAGTAGGTTAACGGTGCTGGTCAGCAGGTTAACGGTGCTGGTCAATAGGTTAACGGTGCTGGTCAGCAGGTTAACGGTGCTGGTCAGCAGGTTAACGGTGCTGGTCAGTAGGTTAACGTACTGTTTCACTATTTTCTCATGTCAGTAGTTTGAACTCAAGCCAGTCAGGAAATAAGTGTTTGTGGTTCACAGTGGAAAAATGAATTGAAATGAAGGTTATGTGGAGATCTGTCTGTCTGTCTCTCTCCCTCTCACCCTCTCACTCACTCACCCTCTCACTCACTCCCTCCCCTCTCTGTCTCTCTTGTTGATTAGAATGACAGTTATGATGCTGTGTTGTTGACAGTTTTGAGCCTGTTTCTACACCCCAGAGACACCTGTTCTGAAGTGGTTGAAGTGTGTGAATCCAGATCATGTCTTTTTTTTAGGCTTTTCTAGTCAGATTTTTAATCTCTTGGTTGTTTATTTATGTTTGCTGTTTTATCTTTAACATGCCACTGCTTCTAACAACGGACCAATGAGGGGAGACTTTATGGTGCTTGTTTAAGAAGGGACCAATCATGTTGGACTGTAGTGGTGCTTATTGAACTATGGACCAATCAGAATTTTTCCCTCCAGAGCTGGGCACTGTGCAATGTTTTACAATGAAAGGCCAAAACAGGTAAGGCGGGAAAAAGATACAAAATGTAATTTGATGGTGGGGAGCCAAAATGGCTATTCCTATTGCATTTAATTCCACTGAACCGCTAACCGTTTAAATTTTTCTGTCGTGAGTTATTAGTTAAAGGATATGTAGTCGAATGCATGTTAGGTTTCACCAGTGTGGAACAGGAACATTTTTGTTACTGTAACAATACATTTAATAAGTGAAAATGACAAATCTGGAAAATAAATCTTAAATGGTTTTAATAAAAAATAAAAAAAGATTAAAAAGCTATGCTGTGTGTGATCCACGTGTGTGTGCGATCCATATGTCTGTGTGTGGGACCACGCATCTGAGCGTGTGCGTGTGCCTGATCCACGTGCGTGTGTGTTCCACGCGTCTGAGCGCGTTGTGCGTGCGTGTGTGTGCGTGTGCGCGTGTGTGTGTGCGTGCGTGTGTGTGCGTGTACGCGTGTGTGCATGTGTGTGTGTGTGTGTGTGTGTGTGAGAGAGCATGTGTCTGTATAAACTCTCAAACATGATCTGTGATGTGTTGACACGCGTCTCTGGAATAAGCAGGTTTTCTGACGCCGTCTTTGTGTTGCAACAAATAGATGTTGTGTTCCTCATGTAGTGTACACACCTGTGCCTCCATATCATGTCTGTTTCCTCAGTCAACACAGGGAAGCAACCTTTACTCAGAATCAGAATAAGAAACCGTTTATTGCCATTGTCAGTCAAGTTCACAAACGTAGGAACTTGCTTCGGCGTAGGTGCAACATAAAGCAATGGATAAAGTATTACAATATATAAAAAATATATTAAAGGCATGCATAAAATTAATAATAAAATAGACTAAGATAGATAGACTAACACTATATAACACTATATACTAACACTATATACAGAATGTAAAGTGGGCAGATAGTGCGATGTGTACTCACCTGTACAACAGCCTCACCTGTCCAGGTCAGGGGAGGGTGGGAGTGAGCAGACAAGGAGATGGAGAAGGGAACAAGGAGAAGGAAAGAAGGGAGGAAGGGGACTGAAAGAGCAACAAGGAACTGAGGACAAGTTTCACTGGTATCAGACGTAGTCAATGAAGACCAAGTAGTTTACTTTAAAAATATACTTTTTAATACGACAGCTGCATATAAATATTAAAATATACATTATACAGGTGTACAGCTCACACAAAACAAAAACAAAAAATTTCTTGCTCATTTAGTTACGGCACTAACCTGTATACTACATGTTTTTATTATGACTACTGAGTCTTCAATAAGTCTTCACTAACTGGATGTTAAAAAGTGGTCGATGCACAAAAGCGAATGGGAAGATTCGCAAGACCGGCAGCTATTGGTATGTAGTATTTGTTATTTAACTGGGTTTACTGAAGACAGGGATATGATACACAGAAGAGCTGAAGACTGAATGATTAGGAAAGAGAGAAGAGTTGTTTTTTTGTGTGTTTTTTTTGGTGTGTTTTTTTTTTGTTTGCTGTACAGTATTATGACACGGCGTTCTGGAATGGCATGACACTGTATTCTGTGTTCTACTACTTCCTCTCCCCGCACCTCAACGTTCCTTATGACATCACAGAGGACAAGCCTGACACAAATCCACTGGGTTTGGTGTTCAGTCACAGAGTGCTGCTCAACAATCTAGTGGGAGGTTGATCAGGGGGATCTGGTAGGAAGGGAAACTATAGGAAGGGGGAACTATAGGAAGGGGGAACTATAGGAAGGGGGAACTATAGGAAGGGGGACCGGTAGGAAGGGGGAACTGTAGTAAGGGGGGGAACTATAGGAAGGGGGAACTATAGGAGGGGGAACTATAGGGAGGGGGAACTATAGGGAGGGGGATCGGTAGGAAGGGGGAACTATAGGAAGGGGGGACCAGTAGGAAGGGGGAACTATAGGAAGGGGGGCCAGTAGGGAGGGGGAACTATAGGGAGGGGGACCGGTAGAAAGGGGGGACCGGCGGAGCAGGAGGAGAGGGTACAAGTCAAGTCAGTCTGGCTCACGAGTGTTTCCCGACAGTCTTGGTATTGTATTGCTCCCCCTCATTACAACTCACGCACGGGAATGTGTGTGAGTGTGTGTGAGTGTGTGTCAGTGTGTGTGAGCATGTGTGAGCATGTGTGAGCATGTGTGTGTATGTGAGTGTGTGTGTGTGTAAGTGTGTGAGTGTGTGTGTGTGTGTGAGTGTTGGATAACCAGAGCACTCAGGGAGGGCCCAAGTGTCCTTCCTTTTGACTGCCTGGGCGGCCCTCTTATCCTTGAAACAGGAGAGCCCCTCACTGTGTGTGGAGGAGGACAATGTGGTGGGAGGCAGAGGAGACAGGCCAGACTGGGGTCAGCATCATCCCACCAGCGTCCTCTTACCCTCCCTCCCTCACTTTCACTTCCTCCCTCCACTCCCTTACACCCACTTCCTCCCTCCCTTACTCCCTCCCTTACCCTCCCCTCCCTTACCCTCCCTCCCCTCCCTTACCTCCTCTCTCACACAGGTACCTTCAGAGGGAGAGCGGGTAACCGTGGCCTAGCGAGAGGCAGCGGAACCGTTTTACCGTCCCGGTTAAACCGTTCGATAACAGAAGACAGGAAAAGGATCTGTTCTAAAAGTGTTCAGGTGTTTCTTCCACAGGACTGTAGATGAAAGTAGATCTGATCCACATCTTCATTACAAAACCCACAAGGTGCATTCGATTTTCATCTGCAAACAAGTTACTTGATTGAGTTTCAATGCTGTTCAATAGATTGGGTTTCACTTTATCACCACACACCACCACAAAAACAATGACCCACAAAATGTTCTACGAGAAAATTAAAACACTGTTTCTGAGAGTCAACCCTCACAGAGTATAAATATGGCATGGCATGTTTCATGGTAAGTATTACAGTGCTTTAGTCTAGGTTAAACAGTCGTACAGAATTCAGCCCTTGGACCAAGTTCTCCGTGGCATTCCGGAATGTTCTTTGTGAACATTCTTTGTGTTTGAAAAACAAAGGCAGTGACCGTTTGTAGGGAAAATTGAGTCAGTGAGACCACTTAGATCTGCTATTTTCTTTGCAAGTCAGGAAAGGTTAAGGGGTGCACAATCACACTATTCAGTGCCATCTCAGAAAAGGGTAATGTGAATAATTTGTTTCCTTTAACTGCTCGAACACACACACACACATACACACATTTTATATCAGATCTAGGACCAGCATAGCCTGTATTCACTGGTAGGTAGAAGAATGTGGAAAACTGACATCAGGTCAGTTTAGGATCTGGTGTCAACAATGTGACCCTGTGGGTGCTGATCTGCTTGTGTGTGTTCTCTGGATTGGCTAGCTAGTCCTGATATCTGCCTGTGTTCTCTGGATCGGCTAGCTAGGCCTGATCTGCCTGTGTTCTCTGGATCGGCTAGCTAGGCCTGATCTGCCTGTGTTCTCTGGATCGGCAAGCCAGGCCTGATCTGCCTGTGTTCTCTGGATCGGCTAGCCAGGCCTGATCTTCCTGTGTTCTCTGGATCGGCTAGCCAGGCCTGATCTGCCTGTGTTCTCTAGATCGGCTAGCCTGGCCTGATCTGCCTGTGTTCTCTGGATCGGCTAGCTAAGCCTGATCTGCCTGTGTTCTCTGGATCGGCTAGCTAAGCCTGATCTGCCTGTGTTCTCTGGATCGGCTAGCCTGGCCTGATCTGCCTGTGTTCTCTGGATCGGCTAGCGAGGCCTGCCTCTCTGTTCCAGGTACACGTAAACAGGGCAGTTCCAGGAAGAGTAAAAGCAGGAATGCAGGCCAGGCATAGATTGCTTTGCCAAGAACGGCCCCTCCCAGGCGATAGTCTTGCACAATTAAAGGAACAAACCACCTAAAACCGTTACCCTCACAGGGGTAAAACACATTCTGCTCTCTTATTGGTTCAGAAATCATCAAACCGAATAAAAACCTTCACTCAATATCGTCCAAAGCTTAAGGTCGACGTCTCTGCCACAACGCAGGGCGCCCAAAGTCACAGCTAGACTTGTGTTAACGGATAAGGGAGGGAGAACACGCCCCTCTGTCTGGACTCCCGCCCCCGCCCCCCCCTGTCTGAATCCCCCCCCAAAAGTATAAAATCCCTTCAAAGCCCGCGAAAACCCTAACCTAAATAACACTCAAAATTCGTGCAACTTAAAGTGAGAACGTAGGAACGAATGTTGGGGCAAAAAAAAAAAAAGAATCCCAAATTTTTCCCCCCCGTGTGTTCCTGTTGCTCTTTTGGAGCGCGAGAAGATTTGGGGAGTTTTTGTTTAGCCTGCGAGGGATCTTGTGACAGATCTGGCAACCTCACGCGATGGGCTGCCAGTGGAAAACGTGGAAAGAAAGAAGGATCTGTAGACCAGAGCTGCCGACTCTCACGTACTGGCAGTGACATCCATGCGTTTGATTGGCTCCACAGCGCGTGTAACCAATCAAATGTGTGTATCTTACTGCCAATGCGTTAGACTTGGCAGCTCTGGTAGAATACTGAAACACTTCCTGTCTCTGACCCAACACATGTAGACCACACAACTACTAACACAGCACATGAACCCTTCTAGCACAGGCTGAAACCATACGTTTCCTGAGATGAGGAAGAGGGACCAACCCTGTAGTTTGGAATTACGAACGCCACCTCTCCTGTTATCCTGTCCTGGGTCCGGTCCGCTCCTCGTTCCCAGCTGCTGATCCGCTAGCGTATTCTGAGCGGTGAGCCGACA
>BROE01000002.1:2645872-2659673 GCA_036571765.1 Plecoglossus altivelis
ATCATCCACCAGGTCGCTAAGCAACTCGAAGGGCCGTTTCCGAGGCGTTGCCGGGGAGCCCAGCATCAGGACCACGCTCTGTGGGGAAAAGGAGGGAGGGGAGCAAGAAAAGGGAGGAAGGTGAACAGAAATGTTAGGAGACTGAATCTCTAAATATAACGTGTGCTCCTGATACAGCTAACATGACGTCAGTCTACCAAAAGCATCCAGTCATGACATTGATGTCTATCGATGGTTTCCATGACAGCGGGTCAGTGAGCACTGTGACATCACAACAGCGCCTTCACAGCATCAGACAGGGTCAACATTCCTTCTGTTTGGCACAGATCAGACTTTTTCATCGGGTTCTTTGCCCTCTGCCCTTTGACCATCAGCAGCAAGGAGGCTTGTCTTCTTCTGTGGTGCCCCCTGGTGCAGCCTCACCTGGTCGTACTCCGTCCTGCCCCCTGGAGGGGAGGCAGCCAGCGGGTAAGGGCTGAGCAGACACCTGGCAGCTCCGTACGCCTCCCCAAACGCTGGCTCCATCCCATTCATGCCCGGCCTGCAACACCCACCACACATTAGTAGTATGCCCATGATAAACAGACACTTGTCATTACTTGTAGAATAATCAACACAACCACTTTGTCTTGTGCTGGTGTGGTGACGCTTCGTGTGTGTGCTGCGGAAAGTCCCAGATGTAGTGGCCGGCTGCGGTGTGCTGTGCTGTGCGGTGGCTGTGTGGTGGCTGTGCCTACCGCACAGGCTGTAACCATACCGGCAAGACGGCGGTGTGCCAGTACGCCGTCTGAGCGGATAACAGTGGTGGCGGCTGTGTTCAACTTGCACACAACAACGACACCATCACTGATTCCAGGTGGGCTGCAGGGAGGGAGGGAGACGGAGGGAGAGGAAGAGGAGGGAGAGGAGAGGTGGGAGCGAGGCAAAGAGGAGGAGAGAGGGAAGAGGAGGACGGAGAGAAGGAGACCGAAGGAAGGACGGGAGAGAAGAGCCGTGAGGGAGAGAAAAGGAGCGAAGTACGGCGAAAGAGCAGAGAAGAGGAGAAGAGCGGGCATTGGCCCATACCCTGAACAGCGATTTGCCGAATCACGGTGAAGGAATGCTTGTTTCCATGCTGCTGTACAGCCTTATCTCTGCTGCTATGACAAACAGGAAGAAGGAAGTGAGACATCTCCACAGCTTTACATCCTACCGCCCCCCTGCCCCAGTCCCTGACCCCGCCCCCCCTGCCCCCTTAGTTTGCCCCCCTGCCCCAGTCCCTGACCCCGCTCCAGTCTACCCCCCCGTGCCCCAGCCCCCACCCCTGCCACCCCTTAAACTGCGGCTCTGCCAGTTTTCGGGAGGAAATTAAACAAAAAACCAGTGGCTGCCGACTAAGGAGAGCGGACTGAGTACCTCCACAGGCCCGTCCGTGAATGCGCCGTCGACGGGGCGTGTGATATCCCTGGGTTGTCGAAAGCAGCGGCATCGCTGGTCAGGACAGCGAGTGAACAGAGAGTGTGAGCCCAGAGATTTATGTCACTCCAGATTGGCTCAAATGTCTCTCTAACACAACACAGCTACACACACCACCACTCCCACACACACACACAAGTGTGCAAACACCAGAGCACTCTAACCCAGATAAGCTAAAAGACAGACGAAGAGAAGCACGTGATGTTGAGCGAGGTTAGCAGATCTGGGATCTGGTCATGAAGCGAGGCCCTCTGGACGTTAGTGAAGCCCTCTGGACGTCAGGGACTGATCTCAGAGCAGCCTAAGTGCCAGCGCTCCCCTGCCAAGCTGACCAAGCTGACCTCACACACACAGGAACAAGGAAGTCAGCCCTCACTGGGGTGACAGTTAACACAACAGCATGCCTGCGTAGGAGTTTGTTTGTACGAGGAGACATCTGTAACACTGGGACTGTGTGTGTGTTTGTGTGTGTGTTTGTGTGTGTGTTTGTGTTATCTAACACTGTGCTGTGAAAAGCGTTACAGTGTAGTCACTTCTGAGTGGATGAGAAGTACACAGTGACCTTGCCCTCAAGAGGTTCTCTGAACTCTGAGATTCTCCCCGCGACCTCAGACAGCCTCGGAACTCTAGGAATCCGAACGTGCTTTTGGAATGTTCCGAAGAATGCTTCTGGAATACAGTTCGAGCCTTCTAGAACAATTACCAGCTGCAGAGCAACCTATACATGCGTCACCTGACTCAAGATATTTCGCATTTTTTATAGAGCTTATACACACACACGCACATACACGCATAGAATATAAATATATTTCTGTAATATAAAACTTTAAACAACCACTAATAGCACGTGTTTAAATGCGCTGTTAGAAGAAATGATTTGACTAATAACCACGCTTTTTCTGTCAATCATTCACTGAGTGTTGATTCAACACAGCCTGTCTCAAGGCCATCGCTTCGGTCACCGGGGCTCACGGCGAAGTTCCCATAACCGTTCACATCGCGCGAACCTTGGGAAGAGACGGTTCTCTATTCCTTTCCACTGAAGAGATACGAGAGCTTCGCTGACACGCGGATCTGAACATTATCGGCATTATTGGCTGCACAAAACATCGCGTGCGCACGTGTGTTTGTGTGTGAGCGCGTGTCCACAACACGAACACTTCTATTACACTCAGGCCACAATAGCCAGGAGATACTAGTTGAAATTACTATTAAACAGAATCATAAACATAACGTTTGTGTGTCTCCCTTCATGAACAGACCAGAATTCTGACCCAATAAGTGCCAACTACGCCGGCCTTCTACCCTGAAAATGAGCCATTTATAGTCACATTATACAGACATTCTCTAGAATATAACCTACAATGCCTAAACTTAGACTACGTGCATTGTTATGAAATCCCACCACCGGGTGAGACGAGAAAGAGGTCGTCTAAACGACGAACCGGACCGTTAATGAGGCATATAGGCACCCGCCGGTCCGGTTACCCGGTTAGAATGTTTAGGAACCACACGCGCAGAAACTGCAGGCACATTTAGCCAGCGACGTTTAACCAAAATCGTTATTGCTGTTGAGTCCATGTGACCTACATTAGGCAGTTAGGCTATGTAACATTAGATCCTGCTAATCGAATGAATTCGAATTTATTTGGTCAAACAAATCCAGCGTTCTCATTCTAATACAATTCAAGATTCGGTTGAGTTCTGTTACAAGTGAATAATGGCAAAGGGCCTCTTGCGCATTTAGACGAAGTCACGCAAAGTGCAATAGTATAAGCTAGCTCGCTGCTACTGGGAGCAGGCGTGCGTGAATCAGCGCGTATAGTGGCACCGAGACAACTAGGGCGGTCGACCGCTCGGTGAGACCGTCTGGGAAACGAATTTGTCAAATTAAGATGCCCGTGAACGAGCCGTTTGGCAGAGAAATGAGGCCTACTACAATACGAATGTTATTCCGTCTGCCCCCCTTTAAAAAGGGATTATTTCAACAGTCTGGCGATTACCACACGCACCCGATGACCCCTCTACTCCTTGTTTTAATGTTCTTGTCATTATTTATCCTCCTGAAAACTGTATCGTGCTCCACCACGTTTTATGTTTTTTGTTTATTTTTATTTTTTTACCAGAGTCCGCGTGCAATCTTTGTTGTTTAATGTGTTCCCTCGTTGTATTTAAAAAAAAGAAAGAAATCTTAATGAATGAAACGTAGCCTATTAACACGACAAACTGAAAAGTGACGTCTTGGCCAGCCGGTGGTTGAGTCTGCACCGCTGGATAGCGGTACAACAAAGATGAAGCACAGTCTGCGCGCGGTGGGCCACAGCTCTCATTCGGTGTCCCGCATGGCACGCCAGACAATCGAGCACGAGACCCCATCCGTACCCACAACGACAGACATTTCCAACACCGTTCAAGGAGAAAGGGGGGGGGGGAGGAAGGGGTGGAAGTATCCACAATCTAAATTCTATTTCCAACCAAACGTGTTGACCAGCGCGACATTTGGGATGCTGATTTTAATATTTGTAACGTGCCCCCCTACCCCCTCCAGCCAACACACTCAATTTGAGGTGCAGCTGGTGAATGCTACATTGCAAGCGGATGTTCATTATTAATTGTTAATAAGGCAGCGCTACCCGATTTGAAAGCGTGCGGTGTGGAAGCAAGAACAAACTGAATGACTGTGTATAGCCTTCTCGTGACCTACAAACGAATTTACAGTTAGAAATAGATCTATGCGTTTGCTAAAAAGGAAGTTACCTCATTTCCCCTCTTGTGCTCGCTCTCCACCTGTGTGTGAGCGTATGCACGCGTGTGTGTGTCTGTGTAAAGGTTACATGCACACTTGAGCCCACTCTAAAGCGGCTAACGAACAAAGTTGAAAGGATATCGAGGATACGTCACAAAGACGCCAAATTCTCCTCGCGTGCCCGGTAATCGTCTACCCAAATGCCCCCAAATTGTTCAAACACGAGGCGATCTGTGGAGGGATCTATCAACTTCTTCAATGATTTACAAGAGTAGAATATAAGTAAAGAATATACACGCCATAGCTACCTTATCAAGTGCTGTCCAGCGTTCCTTGGCGTTAACGTGTATGTCGGGCCACTGAAACGTAAATGATTACGCACAAATAGTAGCGAAATAAATGCCCCGACAAGACGACTCGCAGCAAACAAATCATTTATCCCACATTGAGGAAGTTAGTTTCTAAACAGCTGGTATCGAGCTTGTCCACAGTGAATAAAAAGGGACTCCGGTGATTCAATGTGAAAACCTTTGGTCCCGTGCGCCGTCATTTTGGAGATGACACAAGACGCACATACATTTTTGCATCCAACGTCCGGTTTGAAGACCTTAATCTAGGCAAAGACGACTCAAATGTACGTTATAAATCCTGGCGAAGACGACAACCCCCCTTACGTCCGACTTGGTGTCGCCCGCATGACTCACAATTAAAAAAAGGAGAGAGAGAAAAAAACGTGCCTACCCTCTCTCGGCGTAATGATAACACACACTTTTATTTTTCCTTCGACCTCTGAGCGTCTAGGGGCGTGGCCTGCGTTTGCTGGGCGTTTGTGTTGTTATTGTGTAGCGCGATTATTGTAACGTAACCGTGTATAACTCGTGCACTTGTGTAAGGCATTTGCTTACAGCGTTTCAATCGTGAGCAAAAAAAAACAAAACAAACAAACAAAAAAACGGGACCGAGCAATGTGAAGAGTCACAGAATTTGAAAGCCGACGTAAAATGGAAACTGTCAGCGGTAAACAGGCGGTTGACTGGGGGGCATTTGAGTTCACGAGCCTTGTGTATATTTCCAGTGAAAAAGGATATGGCTGGGCTCGACGAAACGCTACGTCAGAGGGCGGGTTCACGTGACCCGTCTTTAAGGACACCAAGAAGAAACGAAAACTTGAACCCGTTGAACCAAATGTAGGATTACACCGTCCAACTATTGTTCGGGCTGACGTTTCTCCCCAAAAAAGTAACATGGCGAAAAAGCGGTTGAAATAATACGCTAACTTTACTGTAAAAGAAAGCATTGCCCTCCGTTTTTGCGCCTATTTATGTACACGAACGATTGAATTGTGTCTCAACAAACATATACGCTTTTACGTAAACGTAGCCCACTTCAATTTAAATGAGTTTACGAGGCCCGTGTGTGCAGTACGTCACTTTATATTTTCATTAATAATAAAAAGGATTAGTGTCGCTCCCTCCCTCCCCCCCTCTCTCGCTCTCTCTTTCTCTCTCCCGTTCCCTCTATACTCCGTTCCCCTTCTTTCTGTCTCTCACCCCTCTCCCTCCCTTCCCCTTTCACAACCTCCCCTCCCTTCCTTTCCTTCTCTCGATCTGCGACCACATTCCACATAGAAGACGGTACAACACTACGAAATCTGGCGTTACCATGGGGACATCAAGGCCGTCCGGTTGATATGGCAAATTCTTTCGCGATACCCATTTAGAACGCCTGTCCCTGGAACGAACCTGTGACGTCAGCTCGGGTCTGAAGCGCGTTCTTTAATACATCTTTAGTCAGCATGCTGGAACTGTCGAAGGCAAGCATGCACACATATCGACTTCAACGTTCCGTAATGTTTGTGAACTCAGTGTTCAGCGAGTTCACCTTCTGACAGAGCCATCAAGCTCTCAATGACTCGTGTCTGTAGTTTTCCATAATATAATCCTAATCCCAGTGACCAGTGTGGTTTTAAGTGCTTTCATTTTTACTGGACATGAGAGGTAGAGAGATACTGTCTTCATCTGCTCGGATCTTGGGTCTTTTCACATCCTCTTTCTGATGTTTTCCTCTCTCTCTCTCTCTCTCTCTCTCTCCCTCCCCTCTCTCTCCCTTCCCCCATCTCTCTCCCCTCCCTTGCCCTTCCCCCCCCCACGCTCTCCCCTTCCTTCCCCCCATCTCTCTCCCCTCCCCTCATCTCTCTCCGCTCCCCTCCTCTCCGGCTGTGAGCATGAGTATAAAAGTTTGCCTATATTTGAAGGTAATTTGATCAAACCAGCTGGAGTCTCTGGTCACATGTAGTCTATCCCAGCGCCTATATTTAGCTAATGTAAATCCATCATGTAAACACTCTCCATGTCACACGCACAAACACACATACGCACAAACACATGCACAAACACACACACGCACAAACACATGCACACAAACACACAAACACACACACACAAACACATGCACACAAACACATGCACACACGAGCAAACACACATGCACAAACATGTGCACACTCACGCACAAACACATGCACACTCACGCACAAACACATACGCACACACACGCGCGCAAACGCACACACATGCACAAACACATGCGCACACACACGTGTGCACACATACATGCAAACACACACACATGCAAACACACACACATGCAAACACACACGCATGCAGAAACATACACCGGCACAAACACACTCATGCACAACTTAACACACTCCAACTACACAAATACATTAGCAAGCTGCTAAACAGACATTCTCACAAGGGTTTGTTAAGTTGTAGAACCAGTTGCTGGTTCTAGAATGATGTTCCTTTAGATTGTATTTGATCTTAGAATGTGAACAAACTGGACATCATAGTTGGTTTAATCAGTTGGAGAGGTTGTGTGTGTGTGGCAAAAAAACTAACAGTATGAGATTCTAACGTGTGTGTGAGTGTGTGCGTGTGTTTGTGCATGTGTGTTTGTGTGTGTTTGTGCATGTGTGTTTGTGCGTGCGTGTGTTTGTGCATGCACGTGTTTGTGCGTGTGTGTTTGTGCTAAGTGAGTTTGTGCATGCGCATGTGTTTGTGCGTGTGTGTGTTTGTGCATGTGTGTTTGTCCGTGCGCACGTGTTTGTGTGTGCGTGTGCATGGTATCCCCCCAAATAAAGCTCCATAGTAAACCATACATCCAGATCTTTACTAGGGGGTTCACATTGAACAACCATGACATCACTTTACACAAAGCATTTACATTACCAGACACATTTAGCTACCCAGCTACCTCTTTCATTCCACTGTTTGACGCTTCTGTTTCCATGGTGACCAGGAGGGGCAGCAGGGGGGGGCTCTGGGACTTAGACAGAATATGGTTTGCAATACTCCAACCGTCCTCCCGTCTCCCTGCACACCCCTCCCACCCTCCCCCGTCTCCCCTCCCCTTCCTACTGTCTCTCTGCCCCCCCTTCCCTCCCCTCACCCTCCATTCCTCCCATCTTCCCTCCCCATCCCTCCCCCCCCCTTCCCTCCCCCCCATTCCTCCCCTCCCTGGTGCACACACTGACAGTTAGCTACCACCCCGCAACAGGGTATGACTAAAGGAAAGAATACAACATAATTTGGTCTTTCTAAAAAGTAGCTGTATATTTAATACATACATGCATTTGCATGCATATACGTATATTGATCTAAGTTTCTGAGTTAATTTTTGGCTGAAGCAGAGTTTCAAAGGGCAGTAGCAGCGTCTCTGGGGGGTGGGGGCAGTAGCGGGGGCAGGGGTATCTGAGGGGGCAGTAGCAGGGGGCAGGGGTGTCTGGGGGGGCCGTAGCAGGGGCAGGGGTATCTGGGGGGGCAATAGCGGGGGCAGGGGTGTCTGGGGGGGCCGTAGCAGGGGCAGGGGTATCTGGGGGGGCAATAGCGGGGGCAGGGGTGTCTGGGGGGGCCGTAGCAGGGGCAGGGGTATCTGGGGGGGCAATAGCGGGGGCAGGGGTGTCTGGGGGGGCCGTAGCAGGGGCAGGGGTATCTGGGGGGGCAATAGCGGGGGCAGGGGTGTCTGGGGGGGCCGTAGCAGGGGCAGGGGTATCTGGGGGGGCAGGGGTATCTGGGGGGGCCGTAGCAGGGGCAGGGTTATCTGGGGGGGCAGTAGTAGGGGGCAGGGGTGTCTGGGGGGGGCCGTAGCGGGGGCAGGGGTATCTGAGGGGGCAGTAGCAGGGGGCAGGGGTGTCTGGGGGGGCCGTAGCAGGGGCAGGGGTATCTGGGGGGGCAATAGCGGGGGCAGGGGTGTCTGGGGGGGGCGGTAGCAGGGGGCAGATGTCTGGCTGTAACTCCGCTCCCTCACTCATCCTGCTCTTCCAAACAGGCGCCTACCGCCATCACAGTCTGGCTTTTTCCAAACCAACAGCACCGCTCGCCGGAGCGTGCGATCTGTCACGGCGGCAGGCACGAGGAAGTAGGGGCCCAGACCCCGATGACGTCATCACCGCCGGCGTCACGCCCCGATACGGGGAGGAAGTAGGGGCTAGTGTGGAAGAGACAGGCAGTCGATGGGGGAGGCGTCACCATGGCAACAAAAACGAGTGTGTTCCGATTTGCAGTTTGACTTCACAGCTTCGAGTCTAACTTGTAAACAACTGTGTTGTCTCACAAGATCTTGTTTCTGGGGGTTGGTGTGTGTGTGTGTGTGTGTGGGGAGGGGGGGGGGCGATGAAGTAAAGTAGCCTGCTGTCATTAACACACTCACAGTTATAAAAACAATAATACAGTTGTGTAACATATAGCACTTTCCCTGGTCTCATCACTGTACAGCTTAAACACAATGGATAAAGGACACACAAACAATATAGAATAAGTTAACATCAACATATATGACACTTCTACCTTAATACTCAAATGATTCACGATAAGTAAACAATAAAACTAAATGTAAACAGTAGCATATTTTTTAGGGACGTAAATTAAGATTTCAAGCTTGAAAAATAAAACTCATCAGAATAGATGACTGCGCTCACAAAACAGACTGGCCTTGATAAAAAAAAAAAAACATCTTAGTTATTTTATCACAATTAATCTTGAGAACAAAACCACTGTCACCGTTATTCAAACGATCCCTTCCGAGAACTTTCCGGCTCCTCAACGCCGGCTCCACCGAGTGGTAAGCAGGGTATTTTCCTCACAAACACTTACACATCTAATAGGAAGATACGTCTAAATAGCCATATATTTTGTAGCCCCCTTCCTTAACCCCCTCCAAGTCACTGCGTCAACCGTCTGCATCCTTTTACACGGTGTGTTTTCCAACTTTGAATCAGTCTCACGAAACAGTGTCGGCAGGCGGTTGACGCGTGGCTAGATACCGGAAGACCCTTCAAAATAAAAGGCCTTTCAAAATAAAAGCCTTGCCTCTTTGTACACGTTTGACTTCGGTTTGATCAAGGAAGAGACCGGCTCAATCCGCTTCTCGTAAATGTTCCGGAATGTTTCGGTGGAACATTCCAATGGAACGTTTCAGTGACGTGACAAATGACTTGGAATGAAAAGATGGAGGGGTTGTGTACTGTATCATAACCGAAGTTGGAGGGGGAGGGAGGGGCGGGAGAGAGAGAGAGACAGCTTGTGTGTGGAGAGAGAGAGAGGAGATTGATGAAGAGAGAGAGAGAGTGTCCGGGGAGACAGAGGGGGGGGAAGGGAGATAGGCGAAAAGAGGAGTGTGGGGGGGGGGGGGGGGGGGGGGGGAAAGAGAAAAAAAAAGAGGAAAAAAATGAGAGAGAGAAAGAGAGAGAAGAGACAGAAATCGTGAAAGCCAAACCAAAGGTTAACTCAAGACTTACCTGCTCTACGCGCCCATCAGTCTCACCTGCCTCTACTCTGCTCACTTGCCTCTCCTCCCTCACCTGCCTCTACTCCTGCCTCAGGTCTCACCTGCCTCTACTCCTGCCTCAGGTCTCACCTGCCCTTCACTCTCAGTCTACGCCTCTACCACTGCCATCAGGTCCTCACGCCTCTACCTAGCTAAATGTCTCACCTCTCTAACTCCTGCTCAGTCTCACCTGAAACTCTCTCTCTGCCTCAAGTCTCACCTGCCTTACCCTGCCGTAGGTCTCACTGCCTCTACTATCTGCCTCAGGTCTCAGCTGCCTGCTACTCTGCTTCAGGTTCTAGCACCTGGCCTTACTCGCTGCTCAGGTGCTCACCTGCCTCTACTGCTGCCTCAGGTCTCACCTGCCTCTACTGCTGCCTCAGGTCTCACCTGCCTCTACTGCTGCCTCAGGTCTCACCTGCCTGTACTGCTGCCTCAGGTCTCACCTGCCTGTACTGCTGCCTCAGGTCTCACCTGCCTGTACTGCTGCCTCAGGTCTCACCTGCCTGTACTGCTGCCTCAGGTCTCACCTGCCTGTACTGCTGCCTCAGGTCTCACCTGCCTGTACTGCTGCCTCAGGTCTCACCTGCCTGTACTGCTGCCTCAGGTCTCACCTGCCTGTACTGCTGCCTCAGGTCTCACCTGCCTGTACTGCTGCCTCAGGTCTCACCTGCCTCTACTCCTGCCTCAGGTCTCACCTGCCTCTACTGCTCCCTAAGGCCTCACCTGCCTCTACTGCTGCCTCACCTGCCTCTACTCCTGCCTCAGGTCTCACCTGCCTCTACTGCTGCCTCAGGTCTCACCTGCCTCTACTGCTGCCTCAGGTCTCACCTGCCTCTACTCCTGCCTCAGGTCTCACCTGCCTCTACTCCTGCCTCAGGTCTCACCTGCCTCTACTCCTGCCTCAGGTCTCACCTGCCTCTTCTCCTGCCTCAGGTCTCACCTGCCTCTACTGCTCCCCAAAGGCTCACTCTGCTCTAAAACTGTGCCTCACCTGCCTCTACTCTAGGCCTCAGGTCTCACTGCCTCTACCCAGCCTCAGCCTCTCCCTGCCTGCTAATTGCTCCTAAGGCTCACCTCCTCTACTCCTCCTCACCCTGCCTGCTAATCTACTCTGCTCCCCAAGGCCGCACCTGCCTCACATCCTCTCACACTGCACACTAAACTGCTAGCCATAAGGTCTCAGAACACTGCCTCTCGCTGCCTCAAGGTCTCACAGATGCTGTAAACTGCTGACTGTCAGGTCTCCACACTGCCATACTACTCACCTTCCTCACACTGCCTCTACTGCTCGCCTCAGTCTCACCTGCTCATACGACTGGTCCTCAGTCTCACGCTGCCTCTACTCTTCAGAACCTCCTCTAACTGCTGCCGTCTCAGGTCTCACCTGCCTCTACTCCTTCCTCACCTGCCTCTACTGCTGCCTCAGGTCTCACCTGCCTCTACTCCTTCCTCACCTGCCTCTACTGCTGCCTCAGGTCTCACCTGCCTCTACTCCTGCCTCAGGTCTCACCTGCCTCTACTGCTGCCTCAGGTCTCACCTGCCTCTACTCCCAGAAGTAGAGGAGGTACCAGATGGTCTCGTTCTTCAGCTGAGGTCCAAACAGAGGGTTAGCCTGGGCCAGGATCGCTATCAGCCAACTGGAGGAGAGAGGGAGGGAGTGGAGGGTAGGAGGGGGAGGAGATAGGAGGGGAGGAGGGAGTGGAGGAGGGGGGAGAGAGAGGAGAGGGAGGGAGGAAGAGGAGAAGAGAGAAGAGACGAGAGAGAGAGAGAGGAGAGAGGGAGAGGGAGAGAGGGAGAAGGGAGAAGAGAAAGAGGTAGCAGAGGAGGTCAGTTAGAAAGGGAGAGGAAGGGATAGCAGGAGGGGTGGTTGGATAGGTGAGAGAATTTTTAAAAAACATCCTAAAGAGTTTTATTTAACGACGCGCTCCAAACGTTGATAACTACTTTCCGAAATCTAAAAATGTTGAATCTGTTAATACCAT
Organism: Plecoglossus altivelis; assembly: GCA_036571765.1. Taxonomy (NCBI): domain Eukaryota; kingdom Metazoa; phylum Chordata; class Actinopteri; order Osmeriformes; family Plecoglossidae; genus Plecoglossus; species Plecoglossus altivelis. Next base: position 2,657,889 of record BROE01000002.1, read on the forward strand.
AGACAACAGAACTTTGCAAACAGAGCTGAACGGCACAAAAACAGCGTCCATCTACTAGCAGACAAGAGTAACAGCACACCGCTGCAGGAACTCAGACAGATTAGATGACCCTGTCGATGTACAGGAAAGGGATGCATTAGTAAGACACACGCACGGTTGATGACAGCTTGACAGCATTCGGGCAGACTGAGGATGAGCGCGCACACGCGCGCGCGAGAGAGAGCATCACGAGCCATAGATGATGCACTGAGCGCGGCCTACAGTCAGTCAGATCGCTCGTTCATTCACAGTGATGCTGTTAGGGAGCGTCAGGCGACACAATATTTAAAGTGGAAAAAATGTATGCAAACTTTATTACATATGCACAATAATGACACGGAAGAGCTAATGTGAATTTCGCACATGTAAATATATTTCCGTTTTGGATTTGGCCAAATGAAGCCGTCACCTACCCTCGGTTTGGTCCTTTGGGTACGAAGAACGGAGCTACAACGCCGACTAAAGCCCATAACGTCGTGAAACAGATCATAGGCAGGGCGAGAGAGTGAGAAACCATCGTCTCGGATATTGCAGAGCCGTTAAAATGGATAAAATAGACCTAAGCAAAATTACTCCTTCGGCATTAGCGCATCAAGAGCTCCGTTACGTCCTGATCCAGAGACGTCTGAGCAAGTCCCGCCTTCTCTTGAATAAGCGTGTCTGATTGGCACGATTTATTACAATTCCCCACTTTGATTGGTCAAAAAATATTGCCAGTCAATATCAGGATGCCAGGGATTGTGGGAAATGTAGTTTACAAATACATATTATAGAATTGCAATAACGATACCACAAACGTCAGGTGAGAGGCTAAGAAGTACGTACTCTTTATTTGTGCCGTTTGTTATTACTTCGGCAAATTAAGCTGTAACATATAGCTGTCTGTAAAAGTGAAGCCATTTTACCGTTGCAATGTGCACCTGAAATACTTCAAATCCTTCATTATTATGTATTTGAAATATATATAAATATATTTTCTTTTTACATATTTCCAGACTGAGCTAAAACGATCGATGTCCGTCCTCTCGTATATACAGAGATATACAGTATACAGCCACTGTAGAATAGGTTGTGTGGAGGGAAAGATTTTGAATGTTTGTTTTTCAAACTGAATCCGTTTCAGCTCCCAAAACATTTCCGTATGCCCAAAGAGTATCTTAACTCATATTTTCCGTCTGAGAAGATTGCTGAAAACTTACCAAGAGCACACGTGTTCTCCATGAAATTCCGCAGACCAACATGCAAGTTATCAGCTGTCGGCGGCATGAATTCTTGCGTGTGCATGTAAGTCAAATACTGTCTTTGGATTCTGTAAACAAATCGTAAAATGAATCCCATAATTCACTATTTAAAGTGTCATGGCCGTTAAACAGACGTATTTCAATATGAGATGTTCACGTTTCAGTTATGGAGTTATTATGAGCGCTGTATTACAACAAAAAATACTTTGTAATAACTTTAAAGGTTATGACTAACAATGTACAAATACTGTATGTAATATAATATACAGGCCTACATATGTCTATAAAACCACTTCATAACGTTCTCAATTATAATATATAGGTATTGTTTTCTAATACCAGTTCATAGAAATGTTTGATTTGAAAGGCCAACTGATTTGACAGTTGATTAAAAATACTCAGGCAAAGAATTGTGTACTTTGCTGGGTGTGGCTCATCCCTTTATACACACACACACACACACACACACACACACACTGCTTTGCATTTGGAGATGTAGTATATG
>BROE01000002.1:2660311-2675311 GCA_036571765.1 Plecoglossus altivelis
GTCAGATTGTTTTGTTTGGATCAGAAGCCCAACGTATTGTCCTATCAGAGCCTGCTGCGCCGTATGATGTCACAATGATACACTGTAGCCAACCAACAACCGCATTCTGGAAGCTTCATGAACCGGAAAAGTTGCTTTCAAACTTCTTCCTAAACTGCAAAGACCTTGAATGTACCAGCGTTGATGATATAAAACACTATATTTTTTGGAGTGTGTACTTAAATGCTGAGGTTTAAAGTTACGACCAGAGATGGTTTCTAAAATTGTGTGTCTGACCAAAGCCGCAGCGACCATACCTGCAGGGGGTGTGTAGATCATTTTAACAGCACAATACAATAGGCCTCCGAATTGTATTGTTATCAGTATTTTGACCTCACAATACTTTATTTTCACCAGTGCTACAACGCCCCTTAGCGTTGCTGTAATGTTGAAAAGCTTGCCAAACTATTTTTGAAGCCGGTCTTTTTTAGGGGAGTGGCCCTTTAAGACTGTCAGCGCGCGGCAGCCGCGCTCACCGCCACTCTGAGTGGAAGATGTTTGGAACCACCGCAGTGCCACTAATAGCGGAAGACAGAACCCGAGACCTGTAACACTGGAGACCACGCACACCAAGAAGTCTACTCAAGACGAACAGTCTTCATTTTATGTCCGATTGTGCGTTTAAAAAAAAAAGATTAATACATCATACAGAAATTTGACTGTTTTCATTGACGCCAATCAAGAGAAGGATGCCAACTGATCGATCTGAGAGAGATTTCCTCTGATGATAGTGGAGTGTTGGGAATACTTGGCGGTAAGTAGCCAACGAGATGCCATTCCGTCTGTCAAGTCTTAACTTGATATAGCCCGATTGATACGCACGCACGCACGCACAAACTCACTCACAAACAGTTCAACACAACGCCGTTTTTAAAACTAAGTTATGTACTAAAAGCTGCAACAAAGCGTTTTCGGTAGATTGATTTTTTAAAAATCTATAAATTGTTGTTTATCTTAAACGACAGGCCTACGTTGGACTGTTATAGTTAAGTTCAAGGCTTTTCCTGTTAAGAAAAGTTGCGGTCTAACGGCAGCTAGTCTATAGTCTCTAGTTCCCGTCGTTTAATTGTCCTTCTCTTTTTCTCTCGGTGCGTCAATATGTCAACACGCTGCATGGGAATCTGAGACAACGTTTCTATAATGGCAACATATGGGCACGCGTACACCGGAGAGAGACCGGACAGGCAAAGTAGACCTACAGGGAGGTCGGATAACGTCCAACCGCTTTCTGGAATGGATTCCTTCCAAACACACTAGAACAAGATAGGGTTCTAGCGGTCCGCTGCTAAAGATATACAAACACACACTCACGCTCTTACGCACGTATATGAAGGACTTTCCTAAACGTTTCTCAATAACTACATCACATGAACTAGTTGAACATCGACTCTTGCTAATCCCTCCATAGCACAATATATGATGCATCGTAACATTCTTTATTACCAGGGGTGTGATACTGCAAGTAGGAATTGGGAATCACGTTTTCCAGAAGTTTAAGAAGGGACGACAGTTTGTTTTCAAAAGTTTGTGGGAGAGTTTTATTAATTTAAATAAACAAGGATCCGACCGTTGAATATATTTCTGTTAATAAAAGTGCGGGCGCAGTGAATTGTTTGGTTTTGTACAAAGAAACCCATGCGGTTGAGCGGATCAGATCAAACGGGAATTTAAAACCCGTCTGAAATATACGAGGATTCTCCGAGCTTCTGCTTTTAAAGAGCGTGACCAAATCGCTGCCTCCCATTTCTGTGCAAACACAAAAGTTGACTTTAAACACGGCTTGTTTAGGAGGGCTAGAAAGCCGTTCAGATGGGTTTCCCCGGCTGTGTTTGGGGTTTGGGCGCGATCATGTTCTCCTGCGGTTGCGGTTGATGACTCAGAGACACGCTAACACTAAGTCTCCTCCTTGGCCTGTCTGTGTTCTGATGGCTTTGTTGTGTGTTTCTGTGTAACTTACAGCTTTGGTTTAAGAATAATAGTGTGTCTAAGTGTATGTCACATACAGTTTCGTTTGAAAAGGAATTGTGTTGTCTCTCTCTGTGTGTGTGTGTGTGTGTGTGTGTGTGTGTGTGTGTGTTGTGTGTGTGTGTGGTGTGTGTTACTTACAGTTCGTTTTAAAAGGGAATTATGCTCGTGTGTGTTGTTGTGTGTTGTTACTTACCAGTTTGTTTCTAAAAAGGAATTTGCTGTGTGTGGTGTGTTACTTACAGTTTCGTTTTAAAAGGAATTATGCTGTGTGTGTGTGTGTGTTACTTACAGTTTTGTTTTAAAAGGAATTATGCTGTGTGTGTGTGTTACTTACAGTTTTGTTTTAAAAGGAATTATGCTGTGTGTGTGTGTGTGTTACTTTCAGTTGAGTTTTAAGAGGAACTGTGTGTCCATAGCTGTAACTTCTCTCTTGCTCTTCCCTCACATATGGGTAACACAGGACTACGGCTACGCTCTTTCTTCCATTAATAATATATATATACCCTCGCGTCGCCTTCCAAAAATCCCTCCCTCTCCCTCTCTTTCCCTCCTCGCCTCCCTCCCTCCCTCCCTCGCCTCCTCTCCTCCCTCTAACCTTCTCCTCCCCCTCTCTCCTCCCTCCCTCCTCTACTTCTCTCCCCCCTCCGCTCCCTCCTCCTCCCTCATATCTCTCTCTCCCTCCCTCCCTCCTTCCCCCTCTCCCTTCCTCTCCTTCTCTCTCCCACTCCTCTGATCTTCAGTACTCCAGTCATCTCTGGGAGTTGGTGTGAGGGAGTCGTTTTCAAGGTTTTCTAGATAGGACTGTGTGTGGGAGAGAGAGGGGTTGCTTCTGATTAGCAGATGGAGGAGAGTGCATCACTATTCCCACCTTCCTATCAGCTCAGTGTCAGAGTGGAGAAGGATAAGGGAAATCTTTGGTACCGTTCAAGGAGCAGTACACTCAAAATCTTTTCCGGCTGCTCCCACACACCTCCATTTGCTCGCTCTCTCTCTGTCTCTCTCTGTCTCTCTCTCTCACTCTCTGTCTCTCTCTCACTCTCTGTCACTCTCTCTCTCTCTCTCTCTGTCTAACTCTCTCTCTCTCTCTGTCTAACTCTCTCTCTCTCTCACTGTCTCTCTCACTGTTTCTCTCTCTCTCTCTCTCTCACTGTCTCTCTGTCTCTCTCTCTCACTGTCTCTCTCTCACTGTCTCTCTCTCACTGTCCCTCTCTCACTGTCTCTCTGTCTCTCTCTCTCTCACTGTCTCTCTCTCACTGTCCCTCTCTCACTGTCTCTCTCTATCTCTCTCTCTCCCTGCCTCTCTCTGTCTCTCTCACTGTCTCTATGTGTGTCTTTCCCTGTCTCTCTCTATCTCTCTCTCCCTGTCGCTCTCTATGTCTCTCTCCTTGTCTCTCTCTCTTTGTCTCTTTCGGTCTCTCTTTGTCTCTCTCTATCACTGGGAGGTTGGTGTGAGAGAGACGTTTTTCAAGGTTTTCTAGATAAGAGTGTGTGTAAGTATGTGTGTTAGAGAGAGAAAATGTACTTGTGAACGTGTGAAAGTGTGTGTAAACGGGAACGCAAGGACTAGATATCCGTTGTGCATTTGATGTAGTTGAGGTTCTCTTTCTTGTGTGTTTCTCTGTGTGTGTATGTGTGTATGTGTGTGTGTGTGTGTGTGTGTAGATGGGCCAGGTGAGCAGTGTTGGTTGGATGGATGATGAATCCAACCAGAAGAGCAATGACATCACCTACGTTCCACAGGTGCGCACAGTCTCTCACTTCCTGTATATCTGCATCACTTGCTCATCTCCCATTGGCCTGGAACCTACTTGGTTAAGTTGAAAATAATGCCACCTGTTGATGCCGTGTGTGCGTGCGTGGGCGGGGCTTGTCTCTGTGTGTTTGTGTGCTCACGTGTGTGTGTAACAGGATTCTCCGAGCGGAGAGGAGGGGATGAGTGAGGAGGAGAGGAACAGGAGGAGGGCAGAGAGAAGGAAAGCGAAGAGAATGGTAAACTGACGGCATTATCTCTGAGCAGTCAACACCCAACATCCACACATTTATCAGACGTAACAAAATAAAACGGTTTCACAAGCTAAAGTCACCTCACAAGGTCGCCAGCATTCTTCATAAACTATGTCAACTGGATACGTCAACTGAATTCTTTCTAGCATCGTGAACATCAACCACAGACGCCCCTCCCCTGCTCTTGGTCCCACTCCTCACAAGCCCCGCCCCTTACATATGCCCTGCCCCTCGTGTCTGCCCCTCATCTGACTCCTCCCTCTTCTCTCATTTCAGAGACAGAAGGAAAGGAGGAGACAGGAGAGAGAGGAGAGGAGAGAAGATGCTGATCAGGTGAGACATCATTTGACTACAAGCCCATCTCTCGTCCCCCTGTCACCTGTCTCTCGTCCCCCTGTCACCTGTCTTTCGTCCCCCTGTCCCCTGTCACCTGTCTCTTGTCCCCCGTCCCCCTGTCACCTGTCTCTCGTCCCCCGTCCCCTGTCTGTCTATATATCTGTCCTCATTTAGATCTGAATTGCTTAATGTTGTATCGCTTTTAAAGTGAGCCTTGATGTTTGTTTACTGAACTGGCAGACACTTTCATACAAGTCCATAATGTAAAAAGATCATGTTTGATGTAGAAACTGTAGAGAGAGCAATGTAGTGGTTGTTGTAAGTACAGACGGTACTTAAGGATCAATGACTTGACGTTCGCTAGGATCTCAACGGTTTGCTGCTTATCCTTCGTGTCCCTCCGGTAAAAGTAGCTATCTGACACTGATCACAGCACCTTCCTCTCAGGAGGAAGACGAGGGTCCTGACCTGGTGGGGAGCGACACAGACGAGGAGGAAGACCAGAGCATTGTGCTTCCTCTTAGCAACAAGCAAGCCCCTCCCTTGGCAACAACGGTGAACCGGAGACGTTCTGTGGTCCGGTGTCCTGAAGAGGTAGACTGACCTGGTGTGTGTGTGTAGGTGTGTGTGTGTGTGTGTGTGCGTGTAGGTGTGTGTGTGTGTAGGTGTGTGTGTGTGTAGGTGTGTGTGTAGGTGTGTGTGTGTAGTGTTGTGTTGTAGTGTTGTGGTTTTGTGTTGTATTGTAGTGTTGTGGTGATGTATTGTTGTGTGTTGTTGTGGTGTAGTGTGTCTGTGTAGGTGTTGTGTTGTGTGTGTGTATGGTGTTGGGTACCAGCAGAGCCAGCTGTGTGTGTATGATGGTGTTGGGTACCAGCAGAGCCAGCTGTGTGTGTGTGCATGAAGACGTGTGTGTGTGTGTGGGTGTGTGTAGGTGTGTGTGGGTGTCTGTGTTACTGTCTGTTGGTGTGTGTATGTGTTGGTTTGTCTGTGTGTGTGATTAGGGAAGAAGAGGGTATGCGAACCTATGTCGTGTGTGTGTTGTGTCGCTGTGGTCTGTGTGTGTGGTCGTGTGGTGTGTGGGTCTGTGTCTTTGTGTGTGTCGTCGTGTGTCTGTGCTGGTGTGTCTGTGCTGGTGGTGTGTGGTGTGGTGGTGCTTGTGTGTTGTCTCGTGTGTGTGTGTGTGTTGTGTGTCTGTTGTTGTGTGTGTCGTTTCTGTGTTGTCGTGTGTAGTCGTGTGCTCGTGTTGCTTTGTGTTGTGGTGTGTGTGAGGAGCCAGAGGTGGGATGGATGCAGTGCCGTTTCGTTGTTGCTCTCAACCGTTGTGGCGAATTACACACTAAGACCGTCTGGGGCAGAGCGAGATCAGATCATGTGTCCAGACACTCAACGAGGCAGAATACGAACGACCACTTCAGGGTACACGATGACATCTACACCACTGCTTCACTAACACACAGTCTGACAAGCACCTATGCACGACATCGCATCTCACCATCCTGTCACACTATTTCTGTTCATATCCTACGGGCTTTACTCTTTTTTTTGGCGGTGGTGTCTTCACGATGCACATCCTACAGCATGTGGTTGCCTTCCGACTACACATCTACTAGATCACCTTCACACCATCGGATTGTGCATTCAGCCTTATCACACTTGACAGTCTACAACCCTACACCACACAGTCTAACACCACTGTTAGGACACAGGAGTGAAGCATCTTGACGAATCCCTTTCACATTGAAGACAAGACGTACACAACCTGTTACACTTCACACACAATGACACACTGTTCACGTGTCCACAGTCTAGCCACTCTGTTGTGGAGTCTACACCCTTCACTTCACACATCCTACACACGTTCACGGACACACTACACAGCCTTCACACACACATGCTAGCGGCGACACGACACGTTACATCATCGTGGCACGAAAGCCGAGACTTAGTTATGGGAGAACAAGAAAGAGAAAAAGAAAGAAAACAGATGAACTATTGGCACAGGTCACCGCGTCGACACGGCAATTCGTATCAGGCCTATGCCTAGACGGCAGTATCATCATCATTTTCGGTCACCGGCGATTCGATGCACTCCGTACACACGATCAATGACTAGGGCTCCAACCTGTAACACGTGTGCACGTCTTACACACTTCAGTAGCACACGCACGATCTTCACCAATTTCCTACCTTCACACACATCTAACACCTTCACACACACATTTCTACATTCACCTTCACACACGCACTACTCTAACCACATCCTGTTCATACACATCTACACACCTTCACACACACATCTACACACCTTCACACACACATCTACCACAACCATTCCAGCCTATGCCTGAGACACAAAGATTCTCTCTGCTCCTTCCACTACACACATTCTACACACCTTCACTAATTCACAGTTACTCACCCACACCTTCACACACACATCTACACACCTTCACACACACATCTACACCTTTTCACTACACACATTTACTTATCCTTTCACTAGGCTCACCACCTAACTACCTACCTTCACCACACATCATCTACACACCTTTCACACACATCTACCTCACCCTTCACAGCATCCACATCTACACACCTTCACAACACACAACTACACACCGTTCACACATCAACACATCCTACATCCCTTCACACTTTTCATTACAACCTTCACACATCATATTCATTCTCCTTTCCCTCTTTCTCCATCCTCAGTTTTCTCTCACCACACTTCCAATCAGTCATCTCTTAATCCCTTCACACACACACATCCCTACATGCACATCCTTTTACACACACATCATTACACACACCTTCACACACACATCTACACACCTTCACACACATCTACACACCTTCACACACACTTTCACACATTCCTCTTCACAACACATTCTACATACACCTTTTCACACACATCTACACACCTTCACACACACATCTACACACCTTCACACACACATCTACACACATCTACACACACATCTACACACCTTCACACACACATCTTTAACGCTTTCCTACCTCACACAACCTGACAGTTCTCTACCTAACCCCTTCACCACACACATCTACACACCTTCACAACACATCTACACACCTTCACACACACATCTACACACCTTCCACACACATCTCATACACACCTGGTACACACCCCACAAAAAAAAATCCTTTACAAAATCACTTCACACATGGCACACACACACATTCTACACACTACACTATACACACACACACAAATCTACACAATTACACTCTTCATACACACATTACACACTCTTCACACACACATTACACACACATACACATACAGTATACACACAGACACATCATACACACATGCATATTACACATACACTATACACACATCACACATACCACACACTACACATTCTCTACCACACCTTCACACACCTAACATCACACATTCTCATCCCTTACAACACATACCACCACCACACATCTACACATGTACCTCACACACAATCTTACACACCTTCACACACACATCTACATTCTAACACCTCACACATTACCACACATTCACACTTTCACACACTTGTACCACATTCAGCATGACACACACAGACACACGCCTTCACACACACCTTCACACAAACCTACTCACACACACTTTCACACATTCACCTTCACCAGCACCACACACATTTGTCACCTTCACAACACAGTATTTTGAGGATTAGAGACCTGCACACACACACACACACAGCCTTCACACACACCTTCAACACACACCACACCACACCTTTCACACACACCTTCCATACACCACACACACAAGTACCTTCACACACACCTTCAACAACACCATACACACACCTTCACACACATCTACACACCTGTACACACACACATCTACACACCTTCACACATACCACACACTTACAAACACTCGGCACGGCATACACAACACACAACACACACAGCACTCACACACAAGCACTCACTCATACACGCACACACACTCTGATGATGGATTATGTTGGACGGGGTGGGATGAATGAAGCTGACCCGATGGTGGGGTGGGTGTGGTCGGGTGTGTCGTGTGTTGTCGTGTGTGTGTGTGTGTCGATGTATGCGTGTGTGTCGGCGGTGTGTGTGTGTGTCGTCGGTGTGTGTGTTGTGTAACCGCACAGGTGGAGATAACGACAGAATCCTCGCAAGCAATAAAGGAGCCTCTATTTACAGGTAACTCACTCTGTTATAGTAGACACACAAGTTATACCCTGCTCACACTGTTATAACAACATTTACTCACCTCATACAATCTGGAACCACCTGACCGGTTGTGTGGTTTTACTCGGTGGCGGTGTGTGTTATCGGGAGCCGCTTGTGTGTTGTACAGTGAGCAGGTGGTGTTATTACCGGTGACTGGGCGTGTGTGTTATAAACAGGTGAGGCAGTTGTGGTATAACATGAGCAGGTGTGTGGCTTATAGCACCAGATACTAACAGCAGACAGGTGATGCAGTGTGTGTTTTATTAAGGTGGGCGACGTGTTATAAAGCCACAAGACACACCTGCTCGAGGCACAGCGTTGTTGGGTCGTGTTATATAATACAATCAATAACAGTGAGTGAAATGCAGGGTGTGTTGTGTATAGACGTACAGGTTGAGCTCCAGGTCTGTTGTGTTACCTGCTACAACCTGTTATAGAAACAGGTGAGTATACCTGTAAATGAAGGCTCCTTTTTGCTGACGCAAACAGCCGTGATCATCCTGTCTGTTATGTGCTATCACACAACCACCTGCGTGGCTTACATGTCTATCACTCAACACGACCGACAGACACAAACACAACACACACCACGGACACATTCACCCTGTAAATAAACACAGCCATCCATTGGGCACCTGCTCCTACCACCCTGTAACACCACACACACCTGCTCACCCTGTTAACCTACCGGGCAACACACAACACACACCTGCTCACCTGTAATAACACACACCTGTGCATGTGTTTGTGTTGTTCCAGAGGAGGGTATAGAGCTATTTAAACAAGCTCCGTTTAGCGTTGTTTGTACCGCCAGGTTGTGTTTTCTGTAATTTTGTTCACGCTAACAGCCAGGTACAAGGTACTATCCTTCACTTCTCGCTCCGGTTCTAGTATGTGTGGTTTTCCTCGGGGTCGGTTTGCGCTTGCCCTGTCGTCCCTCTCTGGTCTCTGATCTCGCCCATCTCTTCCACATTCTTTACCGTTCTCATTACCGTTCTCCTCGTCGTGGTCTGCAGGTCCATCTTCCTCTCCTCCTCCCCTTCCAGCTCCCTCTCCTCTCTCCACTCCTCCTCTCTCCTCTCTCCCTCTGTCTGTCTTGTCTCCCTCTCTGCTTCTCTCCTTGCTTCTCCAGTTTTTCTCTCTCTTCCTGTCTCACCACCTCTCTTCCTGCTCTCTTCCTGCCTGTTTCTCTCTCATCCCCTCTCTTCCTTCCTCCTCCGACCTCTCTCTCCCCTCTCTCCTCTCTTCTCCTCTCCCTCCACCCTTCTTCCTCTCCTCTCTCTCATCCTCTCTCTCTTCTCCTTCTCTCTGTCTCTCTGTCTACCTCCTCTCCCTCCGCCGCTCTCTTCTCTCTTCTCTCCCTCTCTCTCTCTGTCTTCTCTGTCTACCTCTCTCTCCCTCTCTCTCTTCCTCCTCCCTCCTCCCTCCCTCTCTCTCTCTCCGGCTCTCCTCTCTCTCCTCCTCTCCCTCTCTCTCTTCCTCCTCTCTCTCTCCTCTCTCCCCCCCTCTCTTTCCTCTCTCTCCTCAGGTTCATTTGGGACTCGTTTTCCTTAACTGCTACTTGGTTCTGGGGAGGCTCTAACTACACCCTTCAGCCCTCACAGACGCACAGAAATCCATCGAGCTGGCTCCTGATTGGCCGAAAGGACACTTTCGTCGAGGAAGTGCGCTAATGGGCTTGATGGTCAGAACTGGCGTCTGTCTTTTGATTGGTTGGATTAAAAAATGCAAAATAAAGGTTGAGGAGTTATTAGTGTGTGTTTGTTGTCCACTGTGGTACATGGTGTGTGTGTCTGTATGTGTGGTGTCTGTATTTACATGGTGTGTGTCATGTCTGTGTGGTGTGTATGTATGTGTGTGCATATGTGGTGTGTGTTCTGTGTGTGTGTGTCTGGTGTGTGTGTGCATGTCTGTGTGTTGTGTGTATTCCAATGTGTGTCATGTTGTGTGTGTGTATGCCCATGTGTGTGCATGTCTGTGTCGGTATGTTGTGGTGTGTCTGTGTGTGGTTGTGTCTGGTTCCTGGTGTCCTTTGTGTCCTGGTGTGTGTGTGTGTGGTTGGTGTGGTGTCAGAGGTTTGATGAAGCAGAGGATGCCATGCTGGAGGTCTTGAGGCTGGATGAGAAGTGTGAAGAGGCCTCCAGTAAACTCTTCTTCTGCAGAAGGTCTCCGCTCCTCTCTCTCTCCACCTCAAGGTGAGACGAGAGCCACTCTAGGTACCCTTCCAACTTTCTTTCTCTTTCTAGCTCTCTCCCTTTCTTTCTAGCTTCTCTCTCTCGTAGCTCTCTCTCTCTTCTCTAGCTCTCTCTCCTCCTGTCTTCTAGTTCTCTTCTCTTTTTTCTAGCTTTCGTTTTCTCATCCTCCTTCGGTCTCTCTTTCTAGCTCTCTTTCTCATCCTCACTCTCGTAGCTGTAGTCTCGTCTTCTTTCACTATCTAGCTCTCTCTTTCTCGCATCCTCATTCTCCGTCGTCTGCTGTTCCACCTGCCCCCAGGCACCACTAACAACTTTCGCTCTCGCTTCTCTTCTATTCATTTCCTCTCTCCTCTCCTCTTCTTCGCTCATTTCTACCCTAGCTCTCTCTCCCTTTTCTCCTCATGCTCACTCTCTTCTTTCTCTTCTTTCTCTGTGTTCTCCCGCCTCCTCTCTTTTCCCCCTCCTCTCTCTCGCCCCTCTCTCTCTCCCCCTCCTCCTCTCTCCCCCTCCTCCTCTCTCCCCCTCCTCCTCTCTCTACAGAACCTGGGCTTTGAGGAGGACGAGAGTGAGATGCTGCTTCAGAAGTTCTCTACCGTCCAAGCAGTCGTGGCTGCTACTGAGGCAACCAGAGGTGACATCAACCTTTCTATCTGTCTATCTATCTATCTATCTATCTATCTATCTATCTATCTACCTTTCTATCTATCTATCTATCTATCTATCTATCTATCTATCTGTCTGTCTGTTTGTCTATCTATCTATCCATCTCTCTCTCTCTGTCTCTTTCTCTCCCTCTCTCTGTAGAGGTGACATCAACCTTTCTATCTATCTATCTATCTATCTATCTATCTACCTGTCTATCTATCTATCTTATCTATCTACCTTTTCTATCTATCTATCCTATCTATCTTCATCTCTATCTATCTACCTATGCTATCTATCTATCACCCTTCTCTATCTACCTTTCTATCTATCTATCTACCTTTCTATCTATCTATCTATCTATTCTACCTTTCTATTCTATCTATCTATCTAATCCTATCTATTATCTATCTGTCTAGATCTGTTTTGTCTCATCTTTCTATCATCTCTCTCTCTCTGTCTCTTTCTCTCCCTCTCTCTGTAGAGGTGACATCAACCTTTCTATCTATCTATCTATCTATCTATCTATCTATCTATCTATCCATCCATCTATCTATCTATCTATATATCTATCTTCTATCTACCTTCTATCTACCTTCTATCTATCTTCTTGTTTGTTCTATCTATTAATCCATTCTTCTCTCTCTCTCTGTCTTGTTCTCTCCCTCTCTCTGTAGAGGTAACATCAACCTTGCGTTACTCCCTCTGCCGCCACAGGGGGCGCCACGCTGTCTAAGACGGGGGGGTGGGGCGGGGTGGGGGGCGGGGGGCCCCCGGCTCTCCGGTTACCACGGCGACAAGATGAGTTTTTAGCCCTGCACCTGTTCAGCCAAGGTCGTAGGTCGTCTTGCTGGCATCCCTAAGGTTCTATATTCTGCGCGGGGGAGGGGAGGGGAGGGGGGGGGGAGGGGGGGGGAGGGGGGGAGGGGGAGGGGGGGGGAGCTCATTGCTCCGCAATGCAAGGAGACATTAGCCTTGGTGCCGGTTAGGAATGTGTTACTTGGAATCTCACAGAGCTGTGTTGAGACACTGTTCCCCTTGGGCTACATGCTAGAGTAGCCCAGTAAGGGGGAACAATTTACTAGACTGTATTTACGTAAATCACTCTGTACCAAACATGCTTCATCATTCATTCTGACCGACAGCTGGTCTATAAGTTCTAACAAATCAATAGTCAACCGTTTCCCCGGTTACCGATGTTTCCTCATTCCGTGAAACCCCGGTGACGCACACGCTGACAGACTCCTCCTCTCTCCTGTAGTGTCTAGAGGCCACGCCCCCCCTCCGTTCTACACTGGGTATGTTCCAACCGACTCCAACAGACGTCTTTGTAGGATTCCATCGTCACACTCCTTCACTCCTCGTTCACCCATGCTAAATTCAGCACCATCTTCTGTGGTCGTGGCAGTTTTACGCTGTGACAAATGTTGACACCATGTGTGCAGTCACAGGTGACAGTGCAGTTGTTCGAGTTCTAACGTTCTAACCACACCCCTCTCTCCTCCAGGGGTCCCTGTCCTTCGCTGTGGGTGGGGAACGTCACTGTGGATCTGACTGAGACGCACATAAGGAACCTCTTCAAAACGTACGGGTCTCTCTGTGCTTGTGTGTGTGAGTGTGTGTGTAGGTGAGTGTGTGTGTATGTACGTGAGTGTGTGTATGTGCACTCACACACACACACTCACTCACTCACTCACACACACACACACACACACACACTCTCACACACACACACACACACTCACACACACTCATTCACTCACTCACACTCACACTCACACGCACACACTCACACACACTCATTCACTCACTCACTCACACTCACACTCACACACACACACTCACACACACACACACACACTCTCACACACACACACTCACACACACACGCACATCTGTGTTGCTGGTTACAGGTGCGGGGACGTCGAAAGTGTTCGGGTCCTGCACAAGAGCTTCTGTGCTTTTGTTAACTTCCGCAACGCCAATATGGCTGCCAAAGCTTTGGACAAGCTGCAGGTGAGTCTGAGGTGTGCGTGTGGGAGAGCGGGAGAGGTCTGTGTGAGTCATGTGACTGCTAGTGGGAGTGGTCTGTGTGAGTCATGTGACTGCTAGTGGGAGAGGTCTGTATGAGTCATGTGACTGCTAGTGGGAGTGGTCTGTGTGAGTCATGTGACTGCTCGTGGGAGAGGTCTGTGTGAGTCATGTGACTGCTAGTGGGAGTGGTCTGTGTGAGTCATGTGACTGCTAGTGGGAGAGGTCTGTGTGAGTCATGTGACTGCTAGTGGGAGAGGTCTGTGTGAGTCATGTGACTGCTAGTGGGAGTGGTTTGTGTGAGTCATGTGATTGCTAGTGGGAGTGGTTTGTGTGAGTCATGTGACGGCTAGTGGGAGAGGTCTGTGTGAGTCATGTGACTGCTAGTGGGAGTGGTTTGTGTGAGTCATGTGATTGCTAGTGGGAGTGGTTTGTGTGAGTCATGTGACGGCTAGTGGGAGTGGTCCGTGTGAGTCATGTGACTGCTAGTGGGAGTGGTCTGTGTGAGTCATGTGACTGCTAGTGGGAGTGGTCTGTGTGAGACACGTATCTGTGACATGTGTCATGTTATTTTTGATTTGTGGTGTATGTGTGGAATCTATGTGATTCCCAGTGTGTGTTTGATTCCCAGTGTGTGTTTGATTCCCAGTGTGTGTTTGATTCCCAGTGTGTGTTTGATTCCCAGTGTGTGTTTGATTCCCAGTGTGTGTTTGATTCCCAGTGTGTTTGATTCCCAGTGTGTGTTTGATTCCCAGTGTGTTTGATTCCCAGTGTGTGTTTGATTCCCAGTGTGTTTGATTCCCGGTGTGTGTTTGATTCCCAGTGTGTTTGATTCCCAGTGTGTGTTTGATTCCCAGTGTGTGTTTGATTCCCAGTGTGTGTTTGATTCCCAGTGTGTGTTTGATTCCCAGTGTGTTTGATTCCCAGTGTGTGTTTGATTCCCAGTGTGTTTGATTCCCGGTGTGTGTTTGATTCCCAGTGTGTGTTTGATTCCCAGTGTGTTTGATTCCCAGGGTTGTGTTTGATTCCCAGTGTGTGTTTGATTCCCAGTGTGTGTTTGATTCCCAGTGTGTTTGATTCCCAGTGTGTTTGATTCCCAGTCTGTCTGTGTGATTCCCGGTGTGTGACTCACACTGTGTGTGTGTGTGTGTGGTTCCCGCTGCGTGTGTGTCTAAGGGTGTGGAGCTGGAGAACACCAGACTGGTGATCAGGTACCCCGATCCCAGGATGCCAAGGACTAACCCAGGCTTCATCACCACGGCAACACACTCCTCCCCTCTCTCCACAGGGTGAGTCTGCGTGTGTCCGTCGACACACCTACGGTCTGTCTCTACAAAGTGTGTGTGGTTCTGGCTCAGCTAGAACACGTGTGTGTGCGTGTTTCTCAGCTAGAACTTGTGTGTGCGTGTTTCTCAGCTAGAACCCGTGTGTGTGTGTGGCTCAGCTAGAACACGTAGTGTGGTCGTGGCTCACGTAGAACACGTTCTTTTTGTTTGTTTTTTTTTTGTTTTTTGGTGGGTGGCCCTCACTAGAACACTTGTGA